>CALNHX010003134.1:0-157596 GCA_940337035.1 Agriotes lineatus | reverse complement strand
AAGCACGTTTTTTCAATATACGTTAACTACAGACAATTTTATTGTACTACTATAACACCTGGCGTCGATCAAAATATAATAATTTTATACGTGGTCATCGTGCCAACACTTACACGCACTCAATAATTGGTTTTAGAATTGATTGGAAAGGTTGTAAACAATGTAGGAGTGCATTTAGAGCTTATTTAGCCATATAAAATTGCTATATTAAATTATTTAGCATCCAAAAAATTTAAGTTTAATAGTTTTAGTATTAAGGTGCGTTTAGAACGTCTGAAAAGCACGGTTTTTTCAATATACGTAACTACAGACAATTTTATTGTACTACTATAACACCTGGCGTCGATCAAAATATAATAATTTTATACGTGGTCATCGTGCCAACACTTACACGCACTCAATAATTGGTTTAGTATTGATTGGAAAGGTTGTAAACAATGTAGGAGTGCATTTAGAGCTTATTTAGCCCATATAAAATTGCTATATTAAATTATTTAGCATCCAAAAAATTTAAGTTTAATAGTTTAGTATTAAGGTGCGTTAGAACGTCTGAAAAGCACGTTTTTCAATATACGTTAACTACAGACAATTTTATTGTACTACTATAACACCTGGCGTCGATCAAAATATAATAAATTTTATACGTGGTCATCGTGCCAACACTTACACGCACTCAATAATTGGTTTAGAATTGATTGAAAGGTTGTAAACAATGTAGGAGTGCATTTAGAGCTTATTTAGCCATATAAAATTGCTATATTAAATTATTTAGCATCCAAAAAATTTAAGTTTAATAGATTAGTATTAAGGTGCGTTAGAACGTCTGAAAAGCACGTTTTTCAATATACGTTAACTACAGACAATTTTATTGTACTACTATAACACCTGGCGTCGATCAAAATATAATAATTTTATACGTGGTCATCGTGCCAACACTTACACGCACTCAATAATTGGTTTAGAATTGATTGGAAAGGTTGTAAACAATGTAGGAGTGCATTTAGAGCTTATTTAGCCATATAAAATTGCTATATTAAATTATTTAGCATCCAAAAAATTTAAGTTTAATAGTTTTAGTATTAAGGTGCGTTAGAACGTCTGAAAAGCACGTTTCTCAATATACGTTAACTACAGACAATTTTATTGTACTACTATAACACCTGGCGTCGATCAAAATATAATAATTTTATACGTGGTCATCGTGCCAACACTTACACGCACTCAATAATTGGTTTAGAATTGATTGGAAAGGTTGTAAACAATGTAGGAGTGCATTTAGAGCTTATTTAGCCATATAAAATTGCTATATTAAATTATTTAGCATCCAAAAAAATTAAGTTTAATAGTTTAGTATTAAGGTGCGTGTAGAACGTCTGAAAAGCACGTTTTTCAATATACGTTAACTACAGACAATTTTATTGTACTACTATAACACCTGGCGTCGATCAAAATATAATAATTTTATACGTGGTCATCGTGCCAACACTTACACGCACTCAATAATTGGGTTTAGAATTGATTGGAAAGGTTGTAAACAATGTAGGAGTGCATTTAGAGCTTATTTAGCCATATAAAATTGCTATATTAAATTATTTAGCATCCAAAAAATTTAAGTTTAATAGTTTAGTATTAAGGTGCGTTAGAACGTCTGAAAAGCACGTTTTTCAATATACGTTAACTACAGACAATTTTATTGTACTACTATAACACCTGACGTCGATTAAATATAATAATTTTATACGTGGTCATCGTGCCAACACTTACACGCACTCAATAATTGGTTTAGAATTGATTGGAAAGGTTGTAAACAATGTAGGAGTGCATTTAGAGCTTATTTAGCCATATAAATTGCTATATTAAATTATTTAGCATCCAAAAAATTTAAGTTTAATAGTTTAGTATTAAGGTGCGTTAGAACGTCTGAAAAGCACGTTTTTCAATATACGTTAACTACAGACAATTTTATTGTACTACTATAACACCTGGCGTCGATCAAAATATAATAATTTTATACGTGGTCATCGTGCCAACACTTACACGCACTCAATAATTGGTTTTAGAATTGATTGAAAGGTTGTAAACAATGTAGGAGTGCATTTAGAGCTTATTTAGCCATATAAAATTGCTATATTAAATTATTTAGCATCCAAAAAATTTAAGTTTAATAGTTTAGTATTAAGGTGCGTTTAGAACGTCTGAAAAGCACGTTTTTCAATATACGTTAACTACAGACAATTTTATTGTACTACTATAACACCTGGCGTCGATCAAAATATAATAATTTTATACGTGGTCATCGTGCCAACACTTACACGCACTCAATAATTGGTTTAGAATTGATTGGAAAGGTTGTAAACAATGTAGGAGTGCATTTAGAGCTTATTTAGCCATATAAAATTGCTATATTAAATTATTTTAGCATCCAAAAAATTTAAGTTTAATAGTTTAGTATTAAGGTGCGTTTAGAACGTCTGAAAAGCACGTTTTTCAATATACGTTAACTACAGACAATTTTATTGTACTACTATAACACCTGGCGTCGATCAAAATATAATAATTTTATACGTTGGTCATCGTGCCAACACTTACACGCACTCAATAATTGGTTTAGAATTGATTGGAAAGGTTGTAAACAATGTAGGAGTGCATTTAGAGCTTATTTAGCCATATAAAATTGCTATATTAAATTATTTAGCATCCAAAAAATTTAAGTTTAATAGTTTAGTATTAAGGTGCGTTAGAACGTCTGAAAAGCACGTTTTTCAATATACGTTAACTACAGACAATTTTATTGTACTACTATAACACCTGGCGTCGATCAAAATATAATAATTTTATACGTGGTCATCGTGCCAACACTTACACGCACTCAATAATTGGTTTAGAATTGATTGGAAAGGTTGTAAACAATGTAGGAGTGCATTTAGAGCTTATTTAGCCATATAAAATTGCTATATTAAATTATTTAGCATCCAAAAAATTTAAGTTTAATAGTTTAGTATTAAGGTGCGTTAGAACGTCTGAAAAGCACGTTTTTCAATATACGTTAACTACAGACAATTTTATTGTACTACTATAACACCTGGCGTCGATCAAAATATAATAATTTTATACGTGGTCATCGTGCCAACACTTACACGCACTCAATAATTGGTTTAGAATTGATTGGAAAGGTTGTAAACAAATGTAGGAGTGCATTTAGAGCTTATTTAGCCATATAAAATTGCTATATTAAATTATTTAGCATCCATAAAAATTTAAGTTTAATAGTTTAGTATTAAGGTGCGTTAGAACGTCTGAAAAGCACGTTTTTTCAATATACGTTAACTACAGACAATTTTATTGTACTACTATAACACCTGGCGTCGATCAAAATATAATAATTTTATACGTGGTCATCGTGCCAACACTTACACGCACTCAATAATTGGTTTAGAATTGATTGGAAAGGTTGTAAACAATGTAGGAGTGCATTTAGAGCTTATTTAGCCATATAAAATTGCTATATTAAATTATTTAGCATCCAAAAAATTTAAGTTTAATAGTTTAGTATGAAGGTGCGTAGAACGTCTGAAAAGCACGTTTTTCAATATACGTTAACTACAGACAATTTTATTGTACTACTATAACACCTGGACGTCGATTCAAAATATAATAATTTTATACGTGGTCATCGTGCCAACACTTACACGCACTCAATAATTGGTTTAGATTGATTGGAAAGGTTGTAAACAATGTAGGAGTGCATTTAGAGCTTATTTAGCCATATAAAATTGCTATATTAAATTATTTAGCATCCAAAAAATTTAAGTTAAATAGTTTAGTATTAAGGTGCGTTAGAACGTCTGAAAAGCACGTTTTTCAATATACGTTAACTACAGACAATTTTATTGTACTACTATAACACCTGGCGTCGATCAAAATATAATAATATTTTATACGTGGTCATCGTGCCAACACTTACACGCACTCAATAATTGGTTTAGAATTGATTGGAAAGGTTGTAAACAATGTAGGAGTGCATTTAGAGCTTATTTAGCCATATAAAATTGCTATATTAAATTATTTAGCATCCAAAAAATTTAAGTTAATAGTTTAGTATTAAGGTGCGTTAGAACGTCTGAAAAGCACGTTTTTCAATATACGTTAACTACAGACAATTTTATTGTACTACTATAACACCTGGCGTCGATCAAAATATAATAATTTTATACGTGGTCATCGTGCCAACACTTACACGCACTCAATAATTGGTTTAGAATTGATTGGAAAGGTTGTAAACAATGTAGGAGCGCATTTAGAGCTTATTTAGCCATATAAAATTGCTATATTAAATTATTTAGCATCCAAAAAATTAAGTTTAATAGTTTAGTATTAAGGTGCGTTAGAACGTCTGAAAAGCACGTTTTTCAATATACGTTAACTACAGACAATTTTATTGTACTACTATAACACCTGGCGTCGATCAAAATATAATAATTTTATACGTGGTCATCGTGCCAACACTTACACGCACTCAATAATTGGTTTAGAATTGATTGGAAAGGTTGTAAA
Organism: Agriotes lineatus; assembly: GCA_940337035.1. NCBI lineage: Eukaryota > Metazoa > Arthropoda > Insecta > Coleoptera > Elateridae > Agriotes > Agriotes lineatus. The sequence continues at coordinate 153,042 of CALNHX010003134.1, read as the reverse complement.
ACAATGTAGGGAGTGCATTTAGAGCTTATTAGCCATATAAAATTTGCTATATTAAATTATTTAGCATCCAAAAAATTTAAGTTTAATAGTTTAGTATTAAGGTGCGTTAGAACGTCTGAAAAAGCACGTTTTTCAATATACGTTAACTACAGACAATTTTATTGTACTACTATAACACCTGGCGTCGATCAAAATATAATAATTTTATACGTGGTCATCGTGCCAACACTTACACGCACTCAATAATTGGTTTAGAATTGATTGGAAAGGTTGTAAACAATGTAGGAGTGCATTTAGAGCTTATTTAGCCATATAAAATTGCTATATTAAATTATTTAGCATCCAAAAAATTTAAGTTTAATAGTTTAGTATTAAGGTGCGTTAGAACGTCTGAAAAGCACGTTTTTCAATATACGTTAACTACAGACAATTTTATTGTACTACTATAACACCTGGCGTCGATCAAAATATAATAATTTTATACGTGGTCATCGTGCCAACACTTACACGCACTCAATAATTGGTTTAGAATTGATTGGAAAGGTTGTAAACAATGTAGGAGTGCATTTAGAGCTTATTTAGCCATATAAAATTGCTATATTAAATTATTTAGCATCCAAAAAATTTAAGTTTAATAGTTTAGTATTAAGGTGCGTTAGAACGTCTGAAAAGCACGTTTTTCAATATACGTTAACTACAGACAATTTTATTGTACTACTATAACACCTGCGTCGATCAAAAATATAATAATTTTATACGTGGTCATCGTGCCAACACTTACACGCACTCAATAATTGGTTTAGAATTGATTGGAAAGGGTTGTAAACAATGTAGGAGTGCATTTAGAGCTTATTTAGCCATATAAATTGCTATATTAAATTATTTAGCATCCAAAAAATTTAAGTTTAATAGTTTAGTATTAAGGTGCGTTAGAACGTCCTGAAAAGCACGTTTTTCAATATACGTTAACTACAGACAATTTTATTGTACTACTATAACACCTGGCGTCGATCAAAATATAATAATTTTATACGTGGTCATCGTGCCAACACTTACACGCACTCAATAATTGGTTTAGAATTGATTGGAAAGGTTGTAAACAATGTAGGAGTGCATTTAGAGCTTATTTAGCCATATAAAATTGCTATATTAAATTATTTAGCATCCAAAAAATTTAAGTTTAATAGTTTAGTATTAAGGTGCGTTAGAACGTCTGAAAAGCACGTTTTTCAATATACGTTAACTACAGACAATTTTATTGTACTACTATAACACCTGGCGTCGATCAAAATATAATAATTTTATACGTGGTCATCGTGCCAACACTTACACGCACTCAATAATTGGTTTAGAATTGATTGGAAAGGTTGTAAACAATGTAGGAGTGCATTTAGAGCTTATTTAGCCATATAAAATTGCTATATTAAATTATTTAGCATCCAAAAAATTTAAGTTTAATAGTTTAGTATTAAGGTGCGTTAGAACGTCTGAAAAGCACGTTTTTCAATATACGTTAACTACAGGACAATTTTATTGTACTACTATAACACCTGGCGTCGATCAAAATATAATAATTTTATACGTGGTCATCGTGCCAACACTTACACGCACTCAATAATTGGTTTAGAATTGATTGGAAAGGTTGTAAACAATGTAGGAGTGCATTTAGAGCTTATTTAGCCATATAAAATTGCTATATTAAATTATTTAGCATCCAAAAAATTTAAGTTTAATAGTTTAGTATTAAGGTGCGTTAGAACGTCTGAAAAAGCACGTTTTTCAATATACGTTAACTACAGACAATTTTATTGTACTACTATAACACCTGGCGTCGATCAAAATATAATAATTTTATACGTGGTCATCGTGCCAACACTTACACGCACTCAATAATTGGTTTAGAATTGATTGGAAAGGTTGTAAACAATGTAGGAGTGCATTTAGAGCTTATTTAGCCATATAAAATTGCTATATTAAAATTATTTAGCATCCAAAAATTTAAGTTTAATAGTTTAGTATTAAGGTGCGTTAGAACGTCTGAAAAGCACGTTTTTCAATATACGTTAACTACAGACAATTTTATTGTACTACTATAACACCTGGGCGTCGATCAAAATATAATAATTTTATACGTGGTCATCGTGCCAACACTTACACGCACTCAATAATTGGTTTAGAATTGATTGGAAAGGTTGTAAACAATGTAGGAGTGCATTTAGAGCTTATTTAGCCATATAAAATTGCTATATTAAATTATTTAGCATCCAAAAAATTTAAGTTTAATAGTTTAGTATTAAGGTGCGTTAGAACGTCTGAAAAGCACGTTTTTCAATATACGTTAACTACAGACAATTTTATTGTACTACTATAACACCTGGCGTCGATCAAAATATAATAATTTTATACGTGGTCATCGTGCCAACACTTACACGCACTCAATAATTGGTTTAGAATTGATTGGAAAGGTTGTAAACAATGTAGGAGTGCATTTAGAGCTTATTTAGCCATATAAAATTGCTATATTAAATTATTTAGCATCCAAAAATTTAAGTTTAATAGTTTAGTATTAAGGTGCGTTAGAACGTCTGAAAAGCACGTTTTTTCAATATACGTTAACTACAGACAATTTTATTGTACTACTAGTAACACCTGGCCGTCGATCAAAATATAATAATTTTATACGTGGTCATCGTGCCAACACTTACACGCACTCAATAATTGGTTTAGAATTGATTGGAAAGGTTGTAAACAATGTAGGAGTGCATTTAGAGCTTATTTAGCCATATAAAATTGCTATATTAAATTATTTAGCATCCAAAAAATTTAAGTTTAATAGTTTAGTATTAAGGTGCGTTAGAACGTCTGAAAGCACGTTTTTCAATATACGTTAACTACAGACAATTTTATTGTACTACTATAACACCTGGCGTCGATCAAAATATAATAATTTTATACGTGGTCATCGTGCCAACACTTACACGCACTCAATAATTGGTTTAGAATTGATTGGAAAGGTTGTAAACAATGTAGGAGTGCATTTAGAGCTTATTTAGCCATATAAAATTGCTATATTAAATTATTTAGCATCCAAAAAATTTAAGTTTAATAGTTTAGTATTAAGGTGCGTTAGAACGTCTGAAAAGCACGTTTTTCAATATACGTTAACTACAGACAATTTTATTGTACTACTATAACACCTGGCGTCGATCAAAATATAATAATTTTATACGTGGTCATCGTGCCAACACTTACACGCACTCAATAATTGGTTTAGAATTGATTGGAAAGGTTGTAAACAATGTAGGAGTGCATTTAGAGCTTATTTAGCCATATAAAATTGCTATATTAAATTATTTAGCATCCAAAAAATTTAAGTTTAATAGTTTAGTATTAAGGTGCGTTAGAACGTCTGAAAAGCACGTTTTTCAATATACGTTAACTACAGACAATTTTATTGTACTACTATAACACCTGGCGTCGATCAAAATATAATAATTTTATACGTGGTCATCGTGCCAACACTTACACGCACTCAATAATTGGTTTAGAATTGATTGGAAAGGTTGTAAACAATGTAGGGAGTGCATTTAGAGCTTATTTAGCCATATAAATTGCTATATTAAATTATTTAGCATCCAAAAAATTTAAGTTTAATAGTTTAGTATTAAGGTGCGTTAGAACGTCTGAAAAAGCACGTTTTTCAATATACGTTAACTACAGACAATTTTATTGTACTACTATAACACCTGGCGTCGATCAAAATATAATAATTTTATACGTGGTCATCGTGCCAACACTTACACGCACTCAATAATTGGTTTAGAATTGATTGGAAAGGTTTGTAAACAATGTAGGAGTGCATTTAGAGCTTATTTAGCCATATAAAATTGCTATATTAAATTATTTAGCATCCAAAAAAATTTAAGTTTAATAGTTTAGTATTAAGGTGCGTTAGAACGTCTGAAAAGCACGTTTTTCAATATACGTTAACTACAGACAATTTTATTGTACTACTATAACACCTGGCGTCGATCAAATATAATAATTTTATACGTGGTCATCGTGCCAACACTTACACGCACTCAATAATTGGTTTAGAATTGATTGGAAAGGTTGTAAACAATGTAGGAGTGCATTTAGAGCTTATTTAGCCATATAAAATTGCTATATTAAATTATTTAGCATCCAAAAATTTAAGTTTAATAGTTTAGTATTAAGGTGCGTTAGAACGTCTGAAAAAGCACGTTTTTTCAATATACGTTAACTACAGACAATTTTATTGTACTACTATAACACCTGGCGTCGATCAAAATATAATAATTTTATACGTGGTCATCGTGCCAACACTTACACGCACTCAATAATTGGTTTAGAATTGATTGGAAAGGTTGTAAACAATGTAGGAGTGCATTTAGAGCTTATTTAGCCATATAAAATTGCTATATTAAATTATTTAGCATCCAAAAAATTTAAGTTTAATAGTTTAGTATTAAGGTGCGTTAGAACGTCTGAAAAGCACGTTTTTCAATATTACGTTAACTACAGACAATTTTATTGTACTACTATAACACCTGGCGTCGATCAAAATATAATAATTTTATACGTGGTCATCGTGCCAACACTTACACGCACTCAATAATTGGTTTAGAATTGATTGGAAAGGTTGTAAACAATGTAGGAGTGCATTTAGAGCTTATTTAGCCATATAAAATTGCTATATTAAATTATTTAGCATCCAAAAAATTTAAGTTTAATAGTTTAGTATTAAGGTGCGTTAGAACGTCCTGAAAAGCACGTTTTTCAATATACGTTAACTACAGACAATTTTATTGTACTACTATAACACCTGGCGTCGATCAAAATATAATAATTTTATACGTGGTCATCGTGCCAACACTTACACGCACTCATATAATTGGTTTAGAATTGATTGGAAAGGTTGTAAACAATGTAGGAGTGCATTTAGAGCTTATTTAGCCATATAAAAGTGCTATATTAAATTATTTAGCATCCAAAAAATTTAAGTTTAATAGTTTAGTATTAAGGTGCGTTAGAACGTCTGAAAAGCACGTTTTTCAATATACGTTAACTACAGACAATTTTATTGTACTACTATAACACCTGGCGTCGATCAAAATATAATAATTTTATACGTGGTCATCGTGCCAACACTTACACGCACTCAATAATTGGTTTAGAATTGATTGGAAAGGTTGTAAACAATGTAGGAGTGCATTTAGAGCTTATTTAGCCATATAAAATTGCTATATTAAATTATTTAGCATCCAAAAAATTTAAGTTTAATAGTTTAGTATTAAGGTGCGTTCAGAACGTCTGAAAAGCACGTTTTTCAATATACGTTAACTACAGACAATTTTATTGTACTACTATAACACCTGGCGTTCGATCAAAATATAATAATTTTTATACGTGGTCATCGTGCCAACACTTACACGCACTCAATAATTGGTTTCGAAATTGATTGGAAAGGTTGTAAACAATGTAGGAGTGCATTTAGAGCTTATTTAGCCATATAAAATTGCTATATTAAATTATTTAGCATCCAAAAAATTTAAGTTTAATAGTTTAGTATTAAGGTGCGTTAGAACGTCTGAAAAGCACGTTTTTCAATATACGTTAACTACAGACAATTTTATTGTACTACTATAACACCTGGCGTCGATCAAAATATAAGTAATTTTATACGTGGTCATCGTGCCAACACTTACACGCACTCAATAATTGGTTTAGAATTGATTGGAAAGGTTGTAAACAATGTAGGAGTGCATTTAGAGCTTATTTAGCCATATAAAATTGCTATATTAAATTATTTAGCATCCAAAAAATTTAAGTTTAATAGTTTAGTATTAAGGTGCGTTAGAACGTCTGAAAAGCACGTTTTTCAATATACGTTAACTACAGACAATTTTATTGTACTACTATAACACCTGGCGTCGATCAAAATATAATAATTTTATACGTGGTCCATCGTGCCAACACTTACACGCACTCAATAATTGGTTTAGAAATTGATTGGAAAGGTTGTAAACAATGTAGGAGTGCATTTAGAGCTTATTTAGCCATATAAAATTGCTATATTAAATTATTTAGCATCCAAAAAATTTAAGTTTAATAGTTTAGTATTAAGGTGCGTTAGAACGTCTGGAAAAGCACGTTTTTCAATATACGTTAACTACAGACAATTTTATTGTACTACTATAACACCTGGCGTCGATCAAAATATAATAATTTTATACGTGGTCATCGTGCCAACACTTACACGCACTCAATAATTGGTTTAGAATTGATTGGAAAGGTTGTAAACAATGTAGGAGTGCATTTAGAGCTTATTTAGCCATATAAAATTGCTATATTAAATTATTTAGCATCCAAAAAATTTAAGTTTAATAGTTTAGTATTAAGGTGCGTTTAGAACGTCTGAAAGCACGTTTTTCAATATACGTTAACTACAGACAATTTTATTGTACTACTATAACACCTGCGTCGATCAAAATATAATAATTTTATACGTGGTCATCGTGCCAACACTTACACGCACTCAATAATTGGTTTAGAATTGATTGGAAAGGTTGTAAACAATGTAGGAGTGCATTTAGAGCTTATTTAGCCATATAAAATTGCTATATTAAATTATTTAGCATCCAAAAAATTTAAGTTTAATAGTTTAGTATTAAGGTGCGTTAGAACGTCTGAAAAGCACGTTTTTCAATATACGTTAACTACAGACAATTTTATTGTACTACTATAACACCTGGCGTCGATCAAAATATAATAATTTTATACGTGGTCATCGTGCCAACACTTACACGCACTCAATAATTGGTTTAGAATTGATTGGAAAGGTTGTAAACAATGTAGGAGTGCATTTAGAGCTTATTTAGCCATATAAAATTGCTATATTAAATTATTTAGCATCCAAAAAAATTTAAGTTTAATAGTTTAGTATTAAGGTGCGTTAGAACGTCTGAAAAGCACGTTTTTCAATATACGTTAACTACAGACAATTTTATTGTACTACTATAACACCTGGCGTCGATCAAAATATAATAATTTTATACGTGGTCATCGTGCCAACACTTACACGCACTCAATAATTGGTTTAGAATTGATTGGAAAGGTTGTAAACAATGTAGGAGTGCATTTAGAGCTTATTTAGCCATATAAAATTGCTATATTAAATTATTTAGCATCCAAAAAAATTTAAGTTTAATAGTTTAGTATTAAGGTGCGTTAGAACGTCTGAAAAGCACGTTTTTCAATATACGTTAACTACAGACAATTTTATTGTACTACTATAAACACCTGGCGTCGATCAAAATATAATAATTTTATACGTGGTCATCGTGCCAACACTTACACGCACTCAATAATTGGTTTAGAATTGATTGGAAAGGTTGTAAACAATGTAGGAGTGCATTTAGAGCTTATTTAGCCATATAGAAATTGCTATATTAAATTATTTAGCATCCCAAAAAATTTAAGTTTAATAGTTTAGTATTAAGGTGCGTTAGAACGTCTGAAAAAGCACGTTTTTCAATATACGTTAACTACAGACAATTTTATTGTACTACTATAACACCTGGCGTCGATCAAAATATAATAATTTTATACGTGGTCATCGTGCCAACACTTACACGCACTCAATAATTGGTTTAGAATTGATTGGAAAGGTTGTAAACAATGTAGGAGTGCATTTAGAGCTTATTTAGCCATATAAAATTGCTATATTAAATTATTTAGCATCCAAAAAATTTAAGTTTAATAGTTTAGTATTAAGGTGCGTTAGAACGTCTGAAAAGCACGTTTTTCAATATACGTTAACTACAGACAATTTTATTGTACTACTATAACACCTGGCGTCGATCAAAATATAATAATTTTATACGTGGTCATCGTGCCAACACTTACACGCACTCAATAATTGGTTTAGAATTGATTGGAAAGGTTGTAAACAATGTAGGAGTGCATTTAGAGCTTATTTAGCCATATAAAATTGCTATATTAAATTATTTAGCATCCAAAAAATTTAAGTTTAATAGTTTAGTATTAAGGTGCGTTAGAACGTCTGAAAAGCACGTTTTTCAATATACGTTAACTACAGACAATTTTATTGTACTACTATAACACCTGGCGTCGATCAAAATATAATAATTTTATACGTGGTCATCGTGCCAACACTTACACGCACTCAATAATTGGTTTAGAATTGATTGAAAGGTTGTAAACAATGTAGGAGTGCATTTAGAGCTTATTTAGCCCATATAAAATTGCTATATTAAATTATTTAGCATCCCAAAAAATTTAAGTTTAATAGTTTAGTATTAAGGTGCGTTAGAACGTCTGAAAAGCACGTTTTTTCAATATACGTTAACTACAGACAATTTTATTGTACTACTATAACACCTGGCGTCGATCAAATATAATAATTTTATACGTGGTCATCGTGCCAACACTTACACGCACTCAATAATTGGTTTAGAATTGATTGGAAAGGTTGTAAACAATGTAGGAGTGCATTTAGAGCTTATTTAGCCATATAAAATTGCTATATTAAATTATTTAGCATCCAAAAAATTTAAGTTTAATAGTTTAGTATTAAGGTGCGTTAGAACGTCTGAAAAGCACGTTTCTCAATATACGTTAACTACAGACAATTTTATTGTACTACTATAACACCTGGCGTCGATCAAAATATAATAATTTTATACGTGGTCATCGTGCCAACACTTACACGCACTCAATAATTGGTTTTAGAATTGATTGGAAAGGTTGTAAACAATGTAGGAGTGCATTTAGAGCTTATTTAGCCATATAAAATTGCTATATTAAATTATTTAGCATCCAAAAAATTTAAGTTTAATAGTTTAGTATTAAGGTGCGTTAGAACGTCTGAAAAGCACGTTTTTCAATATACGTTAACTACAGACAATTTTATTGTACTACTATAACACCTGGCGTCGATCAAAATATAATAATTTTATACGTGGTCATCGTGCCAACACTTACACGCACTCAATAATTGGTTTAGAATTGATTGGAAAGGTTGTAAACAATGTAGGAGTGCATTTAGAGCTTATTTAGCCATATAAAATTGCTATATTAAATTATTTAGCATCCAAAAAATTTAAGTTTAATAGTTTAGTATTAAGGTGCGTTAGAACGTCTGAAAAGCACGTTTTTCAATATACGTTAACTACAGACAATTTTATTGTACTACTATAACACCTGGCGTCGATCAAAATATAATAATTTTATACGTGGTCATCGTGCCAACACTTACACGCACTCAATAATTGGTTTTAGAATTGATTAGAAAGGTTGTAAACAATGTAGGAGTGCATTTAGAGCTTATTTAGCCATATAAAATTGCTATATTAAATTATTTAGCATCCAAAAAATTTAAGTTTAATAGTTTAGTATTAAGGTGCGTTAGAACGTCTGAAAAGCACGTTTTTCACTATACGTTAACTACAGACAATTTTATTGTACTACTATAACACCTGGCGTCGATCAAAATATAATAATTTTATACGTGGTCATCGTGCCAACACTTACACGCACTCAATAATTGGTTTAGAATTGATTGGAAAGGTTGTAAACAATGTAGGAGTGCATTTAGAGCTTATTTAGCCATATAAAATTGCTATATTAAATTATTTAGCATCCAAAAAAATTTAAGTTTAATAGATTAGTATTAAGGTGCGTTAGAACGTCTGAAAAGCACGTTTTTCAATATACGTTAACTACAGACAATTTTATTGTACTACTATAACACCTGGCGTCGATCAAAATATAATAATTTTATACGTGGTCATCGTGCCAACACTTACACGCACTCAATAATTGGTTTAGAATTGATTGGAAAGGTTGTAAACAATGTAGGAGTGCATTTAGAGCTTATTTAGCCATATAAAATTGCTATATTAAATTATTTAGCATCCAAAAAATTTAAGTTCAATAGTTTAGTATTAAGGTGCGTTAGAACGTCTGAAAAGCACGTTTCTCAATATACGTTAACTACAGACAATTTTATTGTAACTACTATAACACCTGGCGTCGATCAAAATATAATAATTTTATACGTGGTCATCGTGCCAACACTTACACGCACTCAATAATTGGTTTAGAATTGATTGGAAAGGTTGTAAACAATGTAGGAGTGCATTTAGAGGCTTATTTAGCCCATATAAAATTGCTATATTAAATTATTTAGCATCCAAAAAATTTAAGTTTAAAAGTTTAGTATTAAGGTGCGTTAGAACGTCTGAAAAGCACGTTTTTCAATATACGTTAACTACAGACAATTTTATTGTACTACTATAACACCTGGCGTCGATCAAAATATAATAATTTTATACGTGGTCATCGTGCCAACACTTACACGCACTCAATAATTGGTTTAGAATTGATTGGAAAGGTTGTAAACAATGTAGGAGTGCATTTAGAGCTTATTTAGCCATATAAAATTGCTATATTAAATTATTTAGCATCCAAAAAATTTAAGTTTAATAGTTTAGTATTAAGGTGCGTTAGAACGTCTGAAAAGCAACGTTTTTCAATATACGTTAACTACAGACAATTTTATTGTACTACTATAACACCTGGCGTCGATCAAAATATAATAATTTTATACGTGGTCATCGTGCCAACACTTACACGCACTCAATAATTGGTTTAGAATTGATTGAAAGGTTGTAAACAATGTAGGAGTGCATTTAGAGCTTATTTAGCCATATAAAATTGCTATATTAAATTATTTAGCATCCAAAAAATTTAAGTTTAATAGTTTAGTATTAAGGTGCGTTAGAACGTCTGAAAAGCACGTTTTTCAATATACGTTAACTACAGACAATTTTATTGTACTACTATAACACCTGGCGTTGATCAAAATATAATAATTTTATACGTGGTCATCGTGCCAACACTTACACGCACTCAATAATTGGTTTCGAATTGATTGGAAAGGTTGTAAACAATGTAGGAGTGCATTTAGAGCTTATTTAGCCATATAAAATTGCTATATTAAATTATTTAGCATCCAAAAAATTTAAGTTTAATAGTTTAGTATTAAGGTGCGTTAGAACGTCTGAAAAGCACGTTTTTCAATATACGTTAACTACAGACAATTCTATTGTACTACTATAACACCTGGCGTCGATCAAAATATAGTAATTTTATACGTGGTCATCGTGCCAACACTTACACGCACTCAATAATTGGTTTAGAATTGATTGGGAAAGGTTGTAAACAATGTAGGAGTGAATTTAGAGCTTATTTAGCCATATAAAATTGCTATATTAAATTATTTAGCATCCAAAAATTTAAGTTTAATAGTTTAGTATTAAGGTGCGTTAGAACGTCTGAAAAGCACGTTTTTTCAATATACGTTAACTACAGACAATTTTATTGTACTACTATAACACCTGGCGTCGATCAAAATATAATAATTTTATACGTGGTCATCGTGCCAACACTTACACGCACTCAATAATGGTTTAGAATTGATTGGAAAGGTTGTAAACAATGTAGGAGTGCATTTAGAGCTTATTTAGCCATATAAAATTGCTATATTAAATTATTTAGCATCCAAAAATTTAAGTTTAATAGTTTAGTATTAAGGTGCGTTAGAACGTCTGAAAAGCACGTTTTTCAATATACGTTAACTACAGACAATTTTATTGTACTACTATAACACCTGGCGTCGATCAAAATATAATAATTTTATACGTGTCATCGTGCCAACACTTACACGCACTCATAATTGGTTTAGAATTGATTGGAAAGGTTGTAAACAATGTAGGAGTGCATTTAGAGCTTATTTAGCCATATAAAATTGCTATATTAAATTATTTAGCATCCAAAAAATTTAAGTTTAATAGTTTAGTATTAAGGTGCGTTAGAACGTCTGAAAAGCACGTTTTTCAATATACGTTAACTACAGACAATTTTATTGTACTACTATAACACCTGGCGTCGATCAAAATATAATAATTTTATACGTGGTCATCGTGCCAACACTTACACGCACTCAATAATTGGTTAGAATTGATTGGAAAGGTTGTAAACAATGTAGGAGTGCATTTAGAGCTTATTTAGCCATATAAAATTGCTATATTAAATTATTTAGCATCCAAAAAATTTAAGTTAAATAGTTTAGTATTAAGGTGCGTTAGAACGTCTGAAAAGCACGTTTTTTCAATATACGTTAACTACAGACAATTTTATTGTACTACTATAACACCTGGCGTCGATCAAAATATAATAATTTTATACGTGGTCATCGTGCCAACACTTACACGCACTCAAATAATTGGTTTAGAATTGATTGGAAAGGTTGTAAACAATGTAGGAGTGCATTTAGAACTTATTTAGCCATATAAAATTGCTATATTAAATTATTTAGCATCCAAAAAATTTAAGTTTAATAGTTTAGTATTAAGGTGCGTTAGAACGTCTGAAAAGCACGTTTTTCAATATACGTTAACTACAGACAATTTTATTGTACTACTATAACACCTGGCGTCGATCAAATATAATAATTTTATACGTGGTCATCGTGCCAACACTTACACGCACTCAATAATTGGTTTAGAATTGATTGGAAAGGTTGTAAACAATGTAGGAGTGCATTTAGAGCTTATTTAGCCATATAAAATTGCTATATTAAATTATTTAGCATCCAAAAAATTTAAGTTTAATAGTTTAGTATTAAGGTGCGTTAGAACGTCTGAAAAGCACGTTTTTCAATATACGTTAACTACAGACAATTTTATTGTACTACTATAACACCTGGCGTCGATCAAAATATAATAATTTTATACGTGGGTCATCGTGCCAACACTTACACGCACTCAATAATTGGTTTAGAATTGATTGGAAAGGTTGTAAACAATGTAGGAGTGCATTTAGAGCTTATTTAGCCATATAAAATTGCTATATTAAATTATTTAGCATCCAAAAAATTTAAGTTTAAAAGTTTAGTATTAAGGTGCGTTAGAACGTCTGAAAAGCACGTTTTTCAATATACGTTAACTACAGACAATTTTATTGTACTACTATAACACCTGGCGTCGATCCAAAATATAATAATTTTTATACGTGGTCATCGTGCCAACACTTACACGCACTCAATAATTGGTTTAGAATTGATTGGAAAGGTTGTAAACAATGTAGGAGTGCATTTAGAGCTTATTTAGCCATATAAAATTGCTATATTAAATTATTTAGCATCCAAAAAATTTAAGTTTAATAGTTTAGTATTAAGGTGCGTTAGAACGTCTGAAAAGCACGTTTTTCCAATATACGTTAACTACAGACAATTTTATTGTACTACTATAACACCTGGCGTCGATCAAAATATAATAATTTTATACGTGGTCATCGTGCCAAACACTTACACGCACTCAATAATTGGTTTTAGAATTGATTGGAAAGGTTGTAAACAATGTAGGAGTGCATTTAGAGCTTATTTAGCCATATAAAATTGCTATATTAAATTATTTAGCATCCAAAAAATTTAAGTTTAATAGTTTAGTATTAAGGTGCGTTAGAACGTCTGAAAAGCACGTTTTTCAATATACGTTAACTACAGACAATTTTATTGTACTACTATAACACCTGGCGTTGATCAAAATATAATAATTTTATACGTGGTCATCGTGGCCAACACTTACACGCACTCAATAATTGGTTTCGAATTGATTGGAAAGGTTGTAAACAATGTAGGAGTGCATTTAGAGCTTATTTAGCCATATAAAATTGCTATATTAAATTATTTAGCATCCAAAAAATTTAAGTTTAATAGTTTAGTATTAAGGTGCGTTAGAACGTCTGAAAAGCACGTTTTTCAATATACGTTAACTACAGACAATTCTATTGTACTACTATAACACCTGGCGTCGATCAAAATATAGTAATTTTATACGTGGTCATCGTGCCAACACTTACACGCACTCAATAATTGGTTTAGAATTGATTGGAAAGGTTGTAAACAATGTAGGAGTGAATTTAGAGCTTATTTAGCCATATAAAATTGCTATATTAAATTATTTAGCATCCAAAAAATTTAAGTTTAATAGTTTAGTATTAAGGTGCGTTAGAACGTCTGAAAAGCACGTTTTTCAATATACGTTAACTACAGACAATTTTATTGTACTACTATAACACCTGGCGTCGATCAAAATATAATAATTTTATACGTGGTCATCGTGCCAACACTTACACGCACTCAATAATTGGTTTAGAATTGATTGGAAAGGTTGTAAACAATGTAGGAGTGCATTTAGAGCTTATTTAGCCATATAAAATTGCTATATTAAATTATTTAGCATCCAAAAAATTTAAGTTTAATAGTTTAGTATTAAGGTGCGTTAGAACGTCTGAAAAGCACGTTTTTTCAATATACGTTAACTACAGACAATTTTATTGTACTACTATAACACCTGGCGTCGATCAAAATATAATAATTTTATACGTGGTCATCGTGCCAACACTTACACGCACTCAATAATTGGTTTAGAATTGATTGGAAAGGTTGTAAACAATGTAGGAGTGGCATTTAGAGCTTATTTAGCCATATAAAATTGCTATATTAAATTATTTAGCATCCAAAAAATTTAAGTTTAATAGTTTAGTATTAAGGTGCGTTAGAACGTCTGAAAAGCACGTTTTTCAATATACGTTAACTACAGACAATTTTATTGTACTACTATAACACCTGGCGTCGATCAAAATATAATAATTTTATACGTGGTCATCGTGCCAACACTTACACGCACTCAATAATTGGTTTAGAATTGATTGAAAGGTTGTAAACAATGTAGGAGTGCATTTAGAGCTTATTTAGCCATATAAAATTGCTATATTAAATTATTTAGCATCCAAAAAAATTTAAGTTAAATAGTTTAGTATTAAGTGCGTTAGAACGTCTGAAAAGCACGTTTTTCAATATACGTTAACTACAGACAATTTTATTGTACTACTATAACACCTGGCGTCGATCAAAATATAATAATTTTATACGTGGTCATCGTGCCAACACTTACACGCACTCAATAATTGGTTTAGAATTGATTGGAAAGGTTGTAAACAATGTAGGAGTGCATTTAGAACTTATTTAGCCATATAAAATTGCTATATTAAATTATTTAGCATCCAAAAAATTTAAGTTTAATAGTTTAGTATTAAGGTGCGTTAGAACGTCTGAAAAGCACGTTTTTCAATATACGTTAACTACAGACAATTTTATTGTACTACTATAACACCTGGCGTCGATCAAAATATAATAATTTTATACGTGGTCATCGTGCCAACACTTACACGCACTCAATAATTGGTTTTAGAATTGATTGGAAAGGTTGTAAACAATGTAGGAGTGCATTTAGAGCTTATTTAGCCATATAAAATTGCTATATTAAATTATTTAGCATCCAAAAAATTTAAGTTTAATAGTTTAGTATTAAGGTGCGTTAGAACGTCTGAAAAGCACGTTTTTTCAATATACGTTAACTACAGACAATTTTATTGTACTACTATAACACCTGGCGTCGATCAAAATATAATAATTTTATACGTGGTCATCGTGCCAACACTTACACGCACTCAATAATTGTTTAGAATTGATTGGAAAGGTTGTAAACAATGTAGGAGTGCATTTAGAACTTATTTAGCCATATAAAATTGCTATATTAAATTATTTAGCATCCAAAAAATTTAAGTTTAATATTTTAGTATTAAGGTGCGTTAGAACGTCTGAAAAGCACGTTTTTCAATATACGTTAACTACAGACAATTTTATTGTACTACTATAACACCTGGCGTCGATCAAAATATAATAATTTTATACGTGGTCCATCGTGCCAACACTTACACGCACTCAATAATTGGTTTAGAATTGATTGGAAAAGGTTGTAAACAATGTAGGAGTGCATTTAGAGCTTTTTTAGCCATATAAAATTGCTATATTAAATTATTTAGCATCCAAAAAATTTAAGTTTAACAGTTTAGTATTAAGGTGCGTCAGAACGTCTGAAAAGCACGTTTTTCAATATACGTTAACTACAGAAAATTTTATTGTACTACTATACCCACCTGGCGTCGATCAAAATATAATAATTTTATACGTGGTCATCGTGCCAACACTAACACGTACTCAACATTTTGGTTTAGAATTGATTGAAATGGTTGTAAACAATGTAGGAGTGCATTTAGAGCTTATTTAGCCATATAAAATTGCTATATTAAATTATTTTGCACCCAAAAATTCAAGTTTAATAGTTTAGTATTAAGGTGCGTTAGAACGTCTGAAAAGCACGTTCTTCAGTATACGTTAACTACAGAAAATTTTATTGTACTACTATAACACCTGGCGTCGATCAAAATATAATAATTTTATACGTGGTCATCGTGCCAACGCTAACACGTACTCAACAATTGGTTTAGAATTGATTGGAAAGGTTGTAAATAATGTAGGATTGCATTTAGTGCTTATTTAACCATATAAAATTGCTATATTAAATTATTTTGCATCCAAAAAATTCAGTGTTTAATAGTTTAGTATTAAGGTGCGTTAGAACGTCTGAAAAGCACGTTTTTCAATATACGTTAACTACAGCAAACTTTATTGTACTACTATAACACCTGGCGTCGATCAAAATATAATAATTTTATACGTGGTCATCGTGCCAACGCCAACACGTACTCAAAAATTGGTTTAGAATTGATTGGAAAGGTTGTAGACAATGTAGGGGTGCATTTAGAGCTTATTTAGCCATATAAAATTGCTATATTACATTATTTTGCATCCAAAAAATTCAAGTTTAATAGTTTAGTATTAAGGTGCGTTAGAACGTCTGAAAAGCACGTTTTTCAATATACGTTAACTACAGAAAATTTTATTGTACTACTATAACACCAGGCGTCGATCAAAATATAATAATTTTATACGTGGTCATCGAGCCAACGCTAACACGTACTCAACAATTGGTTTAGAATTGATTGGAAAGGTTGTAAACAATGTAGGAGTGCATTTAGAGCTTATTTAGCCATATAAAATTGCTATTTTAAATTATTTTGCATCCAAAAAATTCAAGTTTAATAGTTTAGTATTAAGGTCCGTTAGAACGTCTGAAAAGCACGTTTTTCAATACACGTTAACTACAGAAAATTTTATTGTACTACTATAACACCTGGCGTCGATCAAAATATAATAATTTTATACGTGGTCATCGTGCCAACACTAACACGTACTCAGCAATTGGTTTAGAATTGATTGGAAAGGTTGTAAACAATGTAGGAGTGCATTTGGAGCTTATTTAGCCATATAAAATTGATATATTAAATTATTTTGCATTAAAAAAATTAAAAAAATTCAAGTTTAATAGTTTAGTATTAAGGTCCGTTAGAACGTCTGAAAAGCACGTTTTTCAATATACGTTAACTACAGAAAATTTTATTGTACTACTATAACACCTGGCGTCGATCAAAATATAATAATTTTATACGTGGTCATCGAGCCAACGCTAACACGTACTCAACAATTGGTTTAGAATTGATTGAAAAGGTTGTAAACAATGTAGGAGTGCATTTAGAGCTTATTTAGCCATATAAAATTGCTATATTAAATTATTTTGCATCCATAAAATTCAAGTTTAATAGTTTAGTATTAAGGTCCGTTAGAACGTCTGAAAAACACATTTTTCAATATACGTTAACTCCAGACAATTTTATTGTACTACTATAACACCTGGCGTCGATCAAAATATAATAATTTTATACGTGGTCATCGTGCCAAAACGCTAACACGTACTCAACAATTGGTTTAGAATTGATTGAAAAGGTTGTAAACAATGTAGGAGTGCATTTAGAGCTTATTTAGCCATATAAAATTGCTATATTAAATAATTTTGCATTCAAAAAATTCAAGTTTAGTAGTTTAGTATTAAGGTGCGTTAGAACGTCTGAAAAGCACGTTTTTCAATATACGTTAACTACAGAAAATTTTATTTAATATAACACCTGGCGTCGATCAAAATATAATAATTTTATACGTGGTCATCGTGCCAACGCTAACACGTACTCAACAATTGGTTTAGAATTGATTGGAAGTGTTGTAAACAATGTAGGGGTGCATTTAGAGCTTGTTTAGCCATAAATAATTGCTATATTAAATTATTTGTGTCTAAAAAATTCATGTTTAATAGTTTAGTATTAAGGTGCGTTAGAACGTCTGAAAAGCACGTTTTTCAGTATACGTTAACTACAGAAAATTTTATTGTGCTACTATAACACCTGGCAACGATCAAAATATAATAATTTTATACGTGGTCATCGTGCCAACACTAACACGTACTCAACAATTGGTTTAGAACTGATTGGAAGGGTTGTAAACAATGTAGGAGTGCATTTAGAGCTTATTTAGCCATATAAAATTGCTATATTAAATTATTTTGCATCCAAAAGATTCAAGTTTAATAGTTTAGTATTAAGGTGCATTAGAACGTCTGAAAAGCACGTTTTTCGATATACGTTAACTACAGACAATTTTATTGTACTACTATAACACCTGGCGTCGATCAAAATATAATAATTTTATACGTGGTCATCGTGCCAACGCTAACACGTACTCAACAATTGGTTTAGAACTGATTGGAAAGGTTGTAAACAATGTAGGAGTGCATTTAGAGCTTATTTAGACATATAAAATTGCTATATTAAATTATTTTGCATCCAAAAGATTCAAGTTTAATAGTTTAGTATTAAGGTGCATTAGAACGTCTGAAAAGCACGTTTTTCGATATACGTTAACTACAGACAATTTTATTGTACTACTATAACACCTGGCGTCGATCAAAATATAATAATTTTATACGTGGTCATCGTGCCAACGCTAACACGTACTCAACAATTGGTTTAGAACTAATTGGAAAGGTTGTAAACAATGTAGGAGTGCATTAAAGCTTATTTAGCCATATAAAATTGCTATATTAACCCTCGTAGCCCACCTGGGGTCTTTTTTTGACTCCACGCGCTGTAGAATGTAGTTTTTTTATGTTTAAATTTGGTCTATTGTCTTGAAACCCTAAATATGCTTCTATCGAACTCCATAGGAGAGGATCATACTATTTTTTGTTGCTAAATTGTTATAGAAAAATATTTATACCGCAAAATATGCGCTTGGGGTCAATTTTTACCCCAGGTGGGTTACATGAGATAAAATTTTAATTTGTTTAGCCTTAGTTTTTAGGCTCCGAAATACGTTTTTATGTAAGGTAGAATAATGTGCAGCACCAACTCGCAGTTGTTCACGTTTCTACAAGTTGTGACACGTTAGTTGCGTGGTAAAACTGCGTACTGCTAGTGTTTATAAATATAGCTCTCTGTCTCTGGGATAAACCCTCAATTACAGTTTGACTGAGCTTGTCAGTACATACAAAAATACAACAGGAAGATGTCGTTTTTTATTAGAACTAGGTGAGGAGCTAGTAAAACCGGAAATAAAAAGAAGAATTAACTTACTTTTGCAATACAAGAACGTCGACAATCCAAAAAATAAACGGGGAAGGTGTAAGATTTGTCCACGACTAGATAAAAATACAAATATTTTGTGTGACATGTGCAATAATTTTGTATCTAAGGAGCACATTGAAACGTGCACATTGTGTTTTACATGTTCAAGTTTAACGTCAGAAGACAGTGACCCAAAATAAAGGCGTATAACTTAATATTTTATTAATTTGATTAAATTACCATATAATCTATCTTTTATAATGTTTATATTACTTGTTATAGTTTATTTACAAATGTACTTACCAATGAATACCTTGAAACGTCAGAACTAACTTTTTATTAGAGTGAATTGCATAATTTTAAGTTGGGGTCAGAAATTACCCCAGGTGGGCAGTATGTAATATTAAAGCAGGTGGGCTACGAGGGTTAAATTATTTTGCATCCAAAAAATTTAAGTTTAACAGTTTAGTATTAAGGTGCGTTAGAACGTCTGAAAAGCACGTTTTTCAATATACGTTAACTACAGAAAATTTTATTGTACTACGATAACACCTAGCGTCGATCAAAATATAATAATTTTATACGTGATCATCGTGCCAACATTAACACGTACTCAACAATTGGTTTAGAATTGATTGGAAAGGTTGTAAACAATGTAGGAGTGCATTTAGAGCTTATTTGGCCATATAAAATTGATATATTAAATTATTTTGCATCCAAAAAATTCAAGTTTAATAGTTTAGTATTAAGGTGCGTTAGAACGTCTGAAAAGCACGTTTTTCAATATACGTTAACTCCAGACAATTTTATTGTACTACTATAACACCTGGCGTCGATCAAAATATAATAATTTTATACGTGGTCATCGTGCCAACGCTGACACGTACTCAACAATTGGTTTAGAATTGATTGGAAAGGTTGTAAACAATGTAGGAGTGCATTTAGAACCTATTTAACGATATAAAATTGCTATATTAAATTATTTTGCATCCAAACAATTTAAGTTTAACAGTTTAGTATTAAGGTGCGTTAGAACGTCTGAAAAGCACGTTTTTCAATATACGTTAACTACAGAAAATTTTATTGTACTACTATAACACCTGGCGTCGATCAAAATATAATAATTTTATACGTGGTCATCGTGCCAATGCTAACACGTACTCAACAATTGGTTTAGAATTGATTGGAAAGATTGTAAACAATGTAGGAGTGCATTTAGAGCTTATTTAGCCATATAAAATTGCTATATTAAATTATTTTGCATCCAAAAAATTCAAGTTTAATAGTTTAGTATTAAGGTGCGTTAGAACGTCTGAAAAGCACGTTTTTCAGTATACGTTAACTACAGAAAATTTTATTGTACTACTATAACACCTGGCGTCGGTCAAAATATAATAATTTTATACGTGGTCATCGTGCCAATGCTAACACGTACTCAACAATTGGTTTAGAATTGATTGGAAAGGTTGTAAACAATGTAGGAGTGCATTTAGAGCTTATTTAGCCATATAAAATTGCTATATTAAATTATTTTGCATCCAAAAAATTCAAGTTTAATAGTTTAGTATTAAGGTGCGTTAGAACGTCTGAAAAGCACGTTTTTCAGTATACGTTAACTACAGAAAATTTTATTGTACTACTATAACACCTGGCGTCGATCAAAATATAATAATTTTATACGTGGTCATCGTGCCAACGCTAACACGTACTCAACAATTAGTTTAGAACTGATTGGAAAGGTTGTAAACAATGTAGGAGTGCATTTAGAGCTTATTTAGCAATATAAAATTGCTATATTAAATTAATTGTATCTAAAAAATTCATGTTTAATTATTTAGTATTACGGTGCGTTAGAACGTCTGAAAAGCACGTTTTTCAATATACGTTAACTACAGAAAATTTTATTGTACTACTATAACACCTGGCGTCGATCAAAATATAATAATTTTATACGTGGTCGTCGTGCCAACGCTAACACGTAATCAAAAATTGGTTTAGAACTGATTGGAAAGGTTGTAAACAATGTAGGAGTGCATTTAGAGCTTATTTAGCCATATAAAATTGCTATATTAAATTATTTTGCATCCAAAAAATTCAAGTTTAATAGTTTAGTATTAAGGTGCGTTAGAACGTCTGAAAAGCACGTTTTTCAGTATACGTTAACTACAGAAAATTTTATTGTACTACTATAACACCTGGCGTCGATCAAAATATAATAATTTTATACGTGGTCATCGTGCCAACGCTAACACGTACTCAACAATTGATTTAGAATTGATTGGAAAGGTTGTAAACAATGTAGGAGTGCATTTAGAGCTTATTTAGCCATATAAAATTGCTATATTAAATTAGTTTGCATCCAAAAAATTCAAGTTTAATAGTTTAGTATTAAGGTGCGTTAGAACGTCTGAAAAGCACGTTTTTCAGTATACGTTAACTACAGAAAATTTTATTGTACTACTATAA
Source organism: Agriotes lineatus (assembly GCA_940337035.1). Lineage (NCBI taxonomy): Eukaryota > Metazoa > Arthropoda > Insecta > Coleoptera > Elateridae > Agriotes > Agriotes lineatus. The sequence continues at coordinate 131,049 of CALNHX010003134.1, read as the reverse complement.
CACCTGGCGTCGATCAAAATATAATAATTTTATACGTGGTCATCGTGCCAACGCTAACACGTACTCAACAATTGGTTTAGAACTGATTGGAAAGGTTGTAAACAATGTAGGAGTGCATTTAGAGCTTATTTAGCAATATAAAATTGCTATATTAAATTATTTGTATCTAAAAAATTCATGTTTAATTATTTAGTATTAAGGTGCGTTAGAACGTCTGAAAAGCACGTTTTTCAATATACGTTAACTACAGAAAATTTTATTGTACTACTATAACACCTGGCGTCGATCAAAACATAATAATTTTATACGTGGTCATCGTACCAACACTAACACGTACTCAACAATTGGTTTAGAATTGATTGAAAAGGTTGTAAACAATGTAAGGGTGCATTTAGAGCTTATTTAGCCATATAAAATTGCTATATTAAATTAGTTTGCATCCAAAAAATTCAAGTTTAATAGTTTAGTATTAAGGTGCGTTAGAACGTCTGAAAAGCACGTTTTTCAGTATACGTTAACTACAGAAAATTTTATTGTACTACTATAACACCTGGCGTCGATCAAAATATAATAATTTTATACGTGGTCATCGTGCCAACGCTAACACGTACTCAACAATTGGTTTAGAACTGATTGGAAAGGTTGTAAACAATGTAGGAGTGCATTTAGAGCTTATTTAGCAATATAAAATTGCTATATTAAATTATTTGTATCTAAAAAATTCATGTTTAATTATTTAGTATTAAGGTGCGTTAGAACGTCTGAAAAGCACGTTTTTCAATATACGTTAACTACAGAAAATTTTATTGTACTACTATAACACCTGGCGTCGATCAAAACATAATAATTTTATACGTGGTCATCGTACCAACACTAACACGTACTCAACAATTGGTTTAGAATTGATTGAAAAGGTTGTAAACAATGTAAGGGTGCATTTAGAGCTTATTTAGCCATATATAAAATAGCCATATTAAATTATTTTGCATCCAAAAAATTCAAGTTTAATAGTTTAGTATTAAGGTGCGTTAGAACGTCTGAAAAGCACGTTTTTCAGTATACGTTAACTACAGAAAATTTTATTGTACTACGATAACGCCTAGCGTCGATCAAAATATAATAATTTTATACGTGGTCATCGTGCCAACATTAACACGTACTCAACAATTGGTTTAGAATTGATTGGAAAGGTTGTAAACAATGTAGGAGTGCATTTAGAGCTTATTTGGCCATATAAAATTGATATATTAAATTATTTTGCATCCAAAAAATTCAAGTTTAATAGTTTAGTATTAAGATGCGTTAGAACGTCTGAAAAGCACGTTTTTCAATATACGTTAACTCCAGACAATTTTATTGTACTACTATAACACCTGGCGTCGATCAAAATATAATAATTTTATACGTGGTCATCGTGCCAACGCTGACACGTACTCAACAATTGGTTTAGAATTGATTGGAAAGGTTGTAAACAATGTAGGAGTGCATTTAGAACCTATTTAACGATATAAAATTGCCATATTAAATTATTTTGCATCCAAAAAATTCAAGTTTAATAGTTTAGTATTAAGGTGCGTTAGAACGTCTGAAAAGCACGTTTTTCAGTATACGTTAACTACAGAAAATTTTATTGTACTACTATAACACCTGGCGTCGATCAAAATATAACAATTTTATACGTGGTCATCGTGCCAACGCTAACACGTACTCAACAATTGGTTTAGAACTGATTGGAAAGGTTGTAAACAATGTAGGAGTGCATTTACAGCTTATTTAGCCATATAAAATTGCTATATTAAATTATTTTGCATCCAAAAGATTCAAGTTTAATAGTTTAGTATTAAGGTGCATTAGAACGTCTGAAAAGCACGTTTTTCGATATACGTTAACTACAGACATTTTTATTGTACTACTATAACACCTGGCGTCGATCAAAATATAATAATTTTATACGTGGTCATCGTGCCAATGCTAACACGTACTCAACAATTGGTTTAGAATTGATTGGAAAGGTTGTAAACAATGTAGGAGTGCATTTAGAGCTTATTTAGCCATATAAAATTGCTATATTAAATTATTTTGCATCCAAAAAATTCAAGTTTAATAGTTTAGTATTAAGGTGCGTTAGAACGTCTGAAAAGCACGTTTTTCAGTATACGTTAACTACAGAAAATTTTATTGTACTACTATAACACCTGGCGTCGATCAAAATATAATAATTTTATACGTGGTCATCGTGCCAACGCTAACACGTACTCAACAATTGGTTCAGAACTGATTGGAAAGGTTGTAAACAATGTAGGAGTGCATTTAGAGCTTATTTAGCCATATAAAATTGCTATATTAAATTATTTTGAATCCAAAAGATTCAAGTTTAATAGTTTAGTATTAAGGTGCATTAGAACGTCTGAAAAGCACGTTTTTCGATATACGTTAACTACAGACAATTTTATTGTACTACTATAACACCTGGCGTCGATCAAAATATAATAATTTTATACGTGGTCATCGTGCCAATGCTAACACGTACTCAACAATTGGTTTAGAATTGATTGGAAAGGTTGTAAACAATGTAGGAGTGCATTTAGAGCTTATTTAGCCATATAAAATTGCTATATTAAATTATTTTGCATCCAAAAATTCAAGTTTAATAGTTTAGTATTAAGGTGCGTTAGAACGTCTGAAAAGCACGTTTTTCAGTATACGTTAACTACAGAAAATTTTATTGTACTACTATAACACCTGGCGTCGATCAAAATATAATAATTTTATACGTGGTCATCGTGCCAACGCTAACACGTACTCAACAATTGGTTTAGAACTGATTGTAAAGGTTGTAAACAATGTAGGAGTGCATTTAGAGCTTATTTAGCAATATAAAATTGCTATATTAAATTATTTGTATCTAAAAAATTCATGTTTAATTATTTAGTATTAAGGTGCGTTAGAACGTCTGAAAAGCACGTGTTTCAATATACGTTAACTACAGAAAATTTTATTGTACTACTATAACACCTGGCGTCGATCAAAACATAATAATTTTATACGTGGTCATCGTGCCAACACTAAAACGTACTCAACAATTGGTTTAGAATTGATTGAAAAGGTTGTAAACAATGTAGGAGTGCATTTAGAGCTTATTTAGCCATATAAAATTGCTATATTAAATTATTTTGCATCCAAAAAATTCAAGTTTAATAGTTTAGTATTAAGGTGCGTTAGAACGTCTGAAAAGCACGTTTTTCAGTATACGTTAACTACAGAAAATTTTATTGTACTACTATAACACCTGGCGTCGATCAAAATATAATAATTTTATACGTGGTCATCGTGCCAACGCTAACACGTACTCAACAATTGGTTTAGAACTGATTGGAAAGGTTGTAAACAATGTAGGAGTGCATTTAGAGCTTATTTAGCCATATAAAATTGCTATATTAAATTATTTTGCATCCAAAAAATTCAAGTTTAATAGTTTAGTATTAAGGTGCGTTAGAACGTCTGAAAAGCACGTTTTTCAGTATACGTTAACTACAGAAAATTTTATTGTACTACTATAACACCTGGCGGCGATCAAAATATAATAATTTTATACGTGGTCATCGTGCCAACGCTAACACGTACTCAACAATTGGTTTAGAATTGATTGGAAAGGTTGTAAACAATGTAGGAGTGCATTTAGAGCTTATTTAGCCATATAAAATTGCTATATTAAATTATTTTGCATCCAAAAAATTCAAGTTTAATAGTTTAGTATTAAGGTGCGTTAGAACGTCTGAAAAGCACGTTTTTCAGTATACGTTAACTACAGAAAATTTTATTGTACTACTATAACACCTGGCGTCGATCAAAATATAATAATTTTATACGTGGTCATCGTGCCAACGCAAACACGTACTCAACAATTGGTTTAGAATTGATTGGAAAGGTTGTAAACAATGTAGGAGTGCATTTAGAGCTTATTTAGCCATATAAAATTGCTATATTAAATTATTTTGCATCCAAAAAATTCAAGTTTAATAGTTTAGTATTAAGGTGCGTTAGAACGTCTGAAAAGCACGTTTTTCAGTATACGTTAACTACAGAAAATTTTATTGTACTACTATAACACCTGGCGTCGATCAAAATATAATAATTTTATACGTGGTCATCGTGCCAACGCTAACACGTACTCAACAATTGGTTTAGAACTGATTGGAAAGGTTGTAAACAATGTAGGAGTGCATTTAGAGCTTATTTAGCCATATAAAATTGCTATATTAAATTATTTTGCATCCAAAAAATTCAAGTTTAATAGTTTAGTATTAAGGTGCGTTAGAACGTCTGAAAAGCACGTTTTTCAGTATACGTTAACTACAGAAAATTTTATTGTACTACTATAACACCTGGCGTCGATCAAAATATAATAATTTTATACGTGGTTATCGTGCCAACGCTAACACGTACTCAACAATTGGTTTAGAACTGATTGGAAAGGTTGTAAACAATGTAGGAGTGCATTTAGAGCTTATTTAGCAATATAAAATTGCTATATTAAATTATTTGTATCTAAAAAATTCATGTTTAATTATTTAGTATTACGGTGCGTTAGAACGTCTGAAAAGCACGTTTTTCAATATACGTTAACTACAGAAAATTTTATTGTACTACTATAACACCTGGCGTCGATCAAAATATAATAATTTTATACGTGGTCATCGTGCCAACGCTAACACGTACTCAACAATTGGTTTAGAATTGATTGGAAAGGTTGTAAACAATGTAGGAGTGCATTTAGAGCTTATTTAGCCATATAAAATTGCTATATTAAATTATTTTGCATCCAAAAAATTCAAGTTTAATAGTTTAGTATTAAGGTGCGTTAGAACGTCTGAAAAGCACGTTTTTCAGTATACGTTAACTACAGAAAATTTTATTGTACTACTATAACACCTGGCGTCGATCAAAATATAATAATTTTATACGTGGTCATCGTGCCAACGCTAACACGTACTCAACAATTGGTTTAGAACTGATTGGAAAGGTTGTAAACAATGTAGGAGTGCATTTAGAGTTTATTTAGCCATATAAAATTGCTATATTAAATTATTTTGCATCCAAACAATTTAAGTTTAACAGTTTAGTATTAAGGTGCGTTAGAACGTCTGAAAAGCACGTTTTTCAATATACGTTAACTACAGAAAATTTTATTGTACTACTATAACACCTGGCGTCGATCAAAATATAATAATTTTATACGTGGTCATCGTGCCAATGCTAACACGTACTCAACAATTGGTTTAGAATTGATTGGAAAGATTGTAAACAATGTAGGAGTGCATTTAGAGCTTATTTAGCCATATAAAATTGCTATATTAAATTATTTTGCATCCAAAAAATTCAAGTTTAATAGTTTAGTATTAAGGTGCGTTAGAACGTCTGAAAAGCACGTTTTTCAGTATACGTTAACTACAGAAAATTTTATTGTACTACTATAACACCTGGCGTCGGTCAAAATATAATAATTTTATACGTGGTCATCGTGCCAATGCTAACACGTACTCAACAATTGGTTTAGAATTGATTGGAAAGGTTGTAAACAATGTAGGAGTGCATTTAGAGCTTATTTAGCCATATAAAATTGCTATATTAAATTATTTTGCATCCAAAAAATTCAAGTTTAATAGTTTAGTATTAAGGTGCGTTAGAACGTCTGAAAAGCACGTTTTTCAGTATACGTTAACTACAGAAAATTTTATTGTACTACTATAACACCTGGCGTCGATCAAAATATAATAATTTTATACGTGGTCATCGTGCCAACGCTAACACGTACTCAACAATTAGTTTAGAACTGATTGGAAAGGTTGTAAACAATGTAGGAGTGCATTTAGAGCTTATTTAGCAATATAAAATTGCTATATTAAATTAATTGTATCTAAAAAATTCATGTTTAATTATTTAGTATTACGGTGCGTTAGAACGTCTGAAAAGCACGTTTTTCAATATACGTTAACTACAGAAAATTTTATTGTACTACTATAACACCTGGCGTCGATCAAAATATAATAATTTTATACGTGGTCGTCGTGCCAACGCTAACACGTAATCAAAAATTGGTTTAGAACTGATTGGAAAGGTTGTAAACAATGTAGGAGTGCATTTAGAGCTTATTTAGCCATATAAAATTGCTATATTAAATTATTTTGCATCCAAAAAATTCAAGTTTAATAGTTTAGTATTAAGGTGCGTTAGAACGTCTGAAAAGCACGTTTTTCAGTATACGTTAACTACAGAAAATTTTATTGTACTACTATAACACCTGGCGTCGATCAAAATATAATAATTTTATACGTGGTCATCGTGCCAACGCTAACACGTACTCAACAATTGATTTAGAATTGATTGGAAAGGTTGTAAACAATGTAGGAGTGCATTTAGAGCTTATTTAGCCATATAAAATTGCTATATTAAATTAGTTTGCATCCAAAAAATTCAAGTTTAATAGTTTAGTATTAAGGTGCGTTAGAACGTCTGAAAAGCACGTTTTTCAGTATACGTTAACTACAGAAAATTTTATTGTACTACTATAACACCTGGCGTCGATCAAAATATAATAATTTTATACGTGGTCATCGTGCCAACGCTAACACGTACTCAACAATTGGTTTAGAACTGATTGGAAAGGTTGTAAACAATGTAGGAGTGCATTTAGAGCTTATTTAGCAATATAAAATTGCTATATTAAATTATTTGTATCTAAAAAATTCATGTTTAATTATTTAGTATTAAGGTGCGTTAGAACGTCTGAAAAGCACGTTTTTCAATATACGTTAACTACAGAAAATTTTATTGTACTACTATAACACCTGGCGTCGATCAAAACATAATAATTTTATACGTGGTCATCGTACCAACACTAACACGTACTCAACAATTGGTTTAGAATTGATTGAAAAGGTTGTAAACAATGTAAGGGTGCATTTAGAGCTTATTTAGCCATATAAAATAGCCATATTAAATTATTTTGCATCCAAAAAATTCAAGTTTAATAGTTTAGTATTAAGGTGCGTTAGAACGTCTGAAAAGCACGTTTTTCAGTATACGTTAACTACAGAAAATTTTATTGTACTACGATAACGCCTAGCGTCGATCAAAATATAATAATTTTATACGTGGTCATCGTGCCAACATTAACACGTACTCAACAATTGGTTTAGAATTGATTGGAAAGGTTGTAAACAATGTAGGAGTGCATTTAGAGCTTATTTGGCCATATAAAATTGATATATTAAATTATTTTGCATCCAAAAAATTCAAGTTTAATAGTTTAGTATTAAGATGCGTTAGAACGTCTGAAAAGCACGTTTTTCAATATACGTTAACTCCAGACAATTTTATTGTACTACTATAACACCTGGCGTCGATCAAAATATAATAATTTTATACGTGGTCATCGTGCCAACGCTGACACGTACTCAACAATTGGTTTAGAATTGATTGGAAAGGTTGTAAACAATGTAGGAGTGCATTTAGAACCTATTTAACGATATAAAATTGCCATATTAAATTATTTTGCATCCAAAAAATTCAAGTTTAATAGTTTAGTATTAAGGTGCGTTAGAACGTCTGAAAAGCACGTTTTTCAGTATACGTTAACTACAGAAAATTTTATTGTACTACTATAACACCTGGCGTCGATCAAAATATAACAATTTTATACGTGGTCATCGTGCCAACGCTAACACGTACTCAACAATTGGTTTAGAACTGATTGGAAAGGTTGTAAACAATGTAGGAGTGCATTTACAGCTTATTTAGCCATATAAAATTGCTATATTAAATTATTTTGCATCCAAAAGATTCAAGTTTAATAGTTTAGTATTAAGGTGCATTAGAACGTCTGAAAAGCACGTTTTTCGATATACGTTAACTACAGACATTTTTATTGTACTACTATAACACCTGGCGTCGATCAAAATATAATAATTTTATACGTGGTCATCGTGCCAATGCTAACACGTACTCAACAATTGGTTTAGAATTGATTGGAAAGGTTGTAAACAATGTAGGAGTGCATTTAGAGCTTATTTAGCCATATAAAATTGCTATATTAAATTATTTTGCATCCAAAAAATTCAAGTTTAATAGTTTAGTATTAAGGTGCGTTAGAACGTCTGAAAAGCACGTTTTTCAGTATACGTTAACTACAGAAAATTTTATTGTACTACTATAACACCTGGCGTCGATCAAAATATAATAATTTTATACGTGGTCATCGTGCCAACGCTAACACGTACTCAACAATTGGTTCAGAACTGATTGGAAAGGTTGTAAACAATGTAGGAGTGCATTTAGAGCTTATTTAGCCATATAAAATTGCTATATTAAATTATTTTGAATCCAAAAGATTCAAGTTTAATAGTTTAGTATTAAGGTGCATTAGAACGTCTGAAAAGCACGTTTTTCGATATACGTTAACTACAGACAATTTTATTGTACTACTATAACACCTGGCGTCGATCAAAATATAATAATTTTATACGTGGTCATCGTGCCAATGCTAACACGTACTCAACAATTGGTTTAGAATTGATTGGAAAGGTTGTAAACAATGTAGGAGTGCATTTAGAGCTTATTTAGCCATATAAAATTGCTATATTAAATTATTTTGCATCCAAAAATTCAAGTTTAATAGTTTAGTATTAAGGTGCGTTAGAACGTCTGAAAAGCACGTTTTTCAGTATACGTTAACTACAGAAAATTTTATTGTACTACTATAACACCTGGCGTCGATCAAAATATAATAATTTTATACGTGGTCATCGTGCCAACGCTAACACGTACTCAACAATTGGTTTAGAACTGATTGTAAAGGTTGTAAACAATGTAGGAGTGCATTTAGAGCTTATTTAGCAATATAAAATTGCTATATTAAATTATTTGTATCTAAAAAATTCATGTTTAATTATTTAGTATTAAGGTGCGTTAGAACGTCTGAAAAGCACGTGTTTCAATATACGTTAACTACAGAAAATTTTATTGTACTACTATAACACCTGGCGTCGATCAAAACATAATAATTTTATACGTGGTCATCGTGCCAACACTAAAACGTACTCAACAATTGGTTTAGAATTGATTGAAAAGGTTGTAAACAATGTAGGAGTGCATTTAGAGCTTATTTAGCCATATAAAATTGCTATATTAAATTATTTTGCATCCAAAAAATTCAAGTTTAATAGTTTAGTATTAAGGTGCGTTAGAACGTCTGAAAAGCACGTTTTTCAGTATACGTTAACTACAGAAAATTTTATTGTACTACTATAACACCTGGCGTCGATCAAAATATAATAATTTTATACGTGGTCATCGTGCCAACGCTAACACGTACTCAACAATTGGTTTAGAACTGATTGGAAAGGTTGTAAACAATGTAGGAGTGCATTTAGAGCTTATTTAGCCATATAAAATTGCTATATTAAATTATTTTGCATCCAAAAAATTCAAGTTTAATAGTTTAGTATTAAGGTGCGTTAGAACGTCTGAAAAGCACGTTTTTCAGTATACGTTAACTACAGAAAATTTTATTGTACTACTATAACACCTGGCGGCGATCAAAATATAATAATTTTATACGTGGTCATCGTGCCAACGCTAACACGTACTCAACAATTGGTTTAGAATTGATTGGAAAGGTTGTAAACAATGTAGGAGTGCATTTAGAGCTTATTTAGCCATATAAAATTGCTATATTAAATTATTTTGCATCCAAAAAATTCAAGTTTAATAGTTTAGTATTAAGGTGCGTTAGAACGTCTGAAAAGCACGTTTTTCAGTATACGTTAACTACAGAAAATTTTATTGTACTACTATAACACCTGGCGTCGATCAAAATATAATAATTTTATACGTGGTCATCGTGCCAACGCAAACACGTACTCAACAATTGGTTTAGAATTGATTGGAAAGGTTGTAAACAATGTAGGAGTGCATTTAGAGCTTATTTAGCCATATAAAATTGCTATATTAAATTATTTTGCATCCAAAAAATTCAAGTTTAATAGTTTAGTATTAAGGTGCGTTAGAACGTCTGAAAAGCACGTTTTTCAGTATACGTTAACTACAGAAAATTTTATTGTACTACTATAACACCTGGCGTCGATCAAAATATAATAATTTTATACGTGGTCATCGTGCCAACGCTAACACGTACTCAACAATTGGTTTAGAACTGATTGGAAAGGTTGTAAACAATGTAGGAGTGCATTTAGAGCTTATTTAGCCATATAAAATTGCTATATTAAATTATTTTGCATCCAAAAAATTCAAGTTTAATAGTTTAGTATTAAGGTGCGTTAGAACGTCTGAAAAGCACGTTTTTCAGTATACGTTAACTACAGAAAATTTTATTGTACTACTATAACACCTGGCGTCGATCAAAATATAATAATTTTATACGTGGTTATCGTGCCAACGCTAACACGTACTCAACAATTGGTTTAGAACTGATTGGAAAGGTTGTAAACAATGTAGGAGTGCATTTAGAGCTTATTTAGCAATATAAAATTGCTATATTAAATTATTTGTATCTAAAAAATTCATGTTTAATTATTTAGTATTACGGTGCGTTAGAACGTCTGAAAAGCACGTTTTTCAATATACGTTAACTACAGAAAATTTTATTGTACTACTATAACACCTGGCGTCGATCAAAATATAATAATTTTATACGTGGTCATCGTGCCAACGCTAACACGTACTCAACAATTGGTTTAGAATTGATTGGAAAGGTTGTAAACAATGTAGGAGTGCATTTAGAGCTTATTTAGCCATATAAAATTGCTATATTAAATTATTTTGCATCCAAAAAATTCAAGTTTAATAGTTTAGTATTAAGGTGCGTTAGAACGTCTGAAAAGCACGTTTTTCAGTATACGTTAACTACAGAAAATTTTATTGTACTACTATAACACCTGGCGTCGATCAAAATATAATAATTTTATACGTGGTCATCGTGCCAACGCTAACACGTACTCAACAATTGGTTTAGAACTGATTGGAAAGGTTGTAAACAATGTAGGAGTGCATTTAGAGTTTATTTAGCCATATAAAATTGCTATATTAAATTATTTTGCATCCAAAAAATTCAAGTTTAATAGTTTAGTATTAAGGTGCGTTAGAACGTCTGAAAAGCACGTTTTTCAGTATACGTTAACTACAGAAAATTTTATTGTACTACTATAACACCTGGCGTCGATCAAAATATAATAATTTTATACGTGGTCATCGTGCCAACGCTAACACGTACTCAACAATTGGTTTAGAACTGATTGAAAAGGTTGTAAACAATGTAGGAGTGCATTTAGAGCTTATTTAGCCATATAAAATTGCTATATTAAATTATTTTGCATCCAAAAAATTCAAGTTTAATAGTTTAGTATTAAGGTGCGTTAGAACGTCTGAAAAGCACGTTTTTCAGTATACGTTAACTACAGAAAATTTTACTGTACTACTATAACACCTGGCGTCGATCAAAATATAATAATTTTATACGTGGTCATCGTGCCAACGCTAACACGTACTCAACAATTGGTTTAGAACTGATTGGAAAGGTTGTAAACAATGTAGGAGTGCATTTAGAGCTTATTTAGCAATATAAAATTGCTATATTAAATTATTTGTATCCAAAAAATTCATGTTTAATTATTTAGTATTAAGGTGCGTTAGAACGTCTGAAAAGCACGTTTTTCAGTATACGTTAACTACAGAAAATTTTATTGTACTACTATAACACCTGGCGTCGATCAAAATATAATAATTTTATACGTGGTCATCGTGCCAACGCTAACACGTACTCAACAATTGGTTTAGAAGTGATTGGAAAGGTTGTAAACAATGTAGGAGTGCATTTAGAGCTTATTTAGCCATATAAAATTGCTATATTAAATTATTTTGCATCCAAAAAATTCAAGTTTAATAGTTTAGTATTAAGGTGCGTTAGAACGTCTGAAAAGCACGTTTTTCAGTATACGTTAACTACAGAAAATTTTATTGTACTACTATAACACCTGGCGTCGATCAAAATATAATAATTTTATACGTGGTCATCGTGCCAACGCTAACACGTACTCAACAATTGGTTTAGAACTGATTGGAAAGGTTGTAAACAATGTAGGAGTGCATTTAGAGCTTATTTAGCAATATAAAATTGCTATATTAAATTATTTTGCATCCAAAAAATTCAAGTTTAATAGTTTAGTATTAAGGTGCGTTAGAACGTCTGAAAAGCACGTTTTTCAGTATACGTTAACTACAGAAAATTTTATTGTACTACTATAACACCTGGCGTCGATCAAAATATAATAATTTTATACGTGGTCATCGTGCCAACGCTAACACGTACTCAACAATTGGTTTAGAACTGATTGGAAAGGTTGTAAACAATGTAGGAGTGCATTTAGAGCTTATTTAGCCATATAAAATTGCTATATTAAATTATTTTGCATCCAAAAAATTCAAGTTTAATAGTTTAGTATTAAGGTGCGTTAGAACGTCTGAAAAGCACGTTTTTCAGTATACGTTAACTACAGAAAATTTTATTGTACTACTATAACACCTGGCGTCGATCAAAATATAATAATTTTATACGTGGTCATCGTGCCAACGCTAACACGTACTCAACAATTGGTTTAGAATTGATTGGAAAGGTTGTAAACAATGTAGGAGTGCATTTAGAGCTTATTTAGCCATATAAAATTGCTATATTAAATTATTTTGCATCCAAAAAATTCAAGTTTAATAGTTTAGTATTAAGGTGAGTTAGAACGTCTGAAAAGCACGTTTTTCAGTATACGTTAACTACAGAAAATTTTATTGTACTACTATAACACCTGGCGTCGATCAAAATATAATAATTTTATACGTGGTCATCGTGCCAACGCTAACACGTACTCAACAATTGGTTTAGAACTGATTGGAAAGGCTGTAAACAATGTAGGAGTGCATTTAGAGCTTATTTAGCCATATAAAATTGCTATATTAAATTATTTTGCATCCAAAAAATTCAAGTTTAATAGTTTAGTATTAAGGTGCGTTAGAACGTCTGAAAAGCACGTTTTTCAGTATACGTTAACTACAGAAAATTTTATTGTACTACTATAACACCTGGCGTCGATCAAAATATAATAATTTTATACGTGGTCATCGTGCCAACGCTAACACGTACTCAACAATTGGTTTAGAACTGATTGGAAAGGTTGTAAACAATGTAGGAGTGCATTTAGAGCTTATTTAGCCATATAAAATTGCTATATTAAATTATTTTGCATCCAAAAAATTCAAGTTTAATAGTTTAGTATTAAGGTGCGTTAGAACGTCTGAAAAGCACGTTTTTCAGTATACGTTAACTACAGAAAATTTTATTGTACTACTATAACACCTGGCGTCGATCAAAATATAATAATTTTATACGTGGTCATCGTGCCAACGCTAACACGTACTCAACAATTGGTTTAGAACTGATTGGAAAGGTTGTAAACAATGTAGGAGTGCATTTACAGCTTATTTAGCCATATAAAATTGCTATATTGAATTATTTTGCATCCAAAAGATTCAAGTTTAATAGTTTAGTATTAAGGTGCATTAGAACGTCTGAAAAGCACGTTTTTCGATATACGTTAACTACAGACATTTTTATTGTACTACTATAACACCTGGCGTCGATCAAAATATAATAATTTTATACGTGGTCATCGTGCCAATGCTAACACGTACTCAACAATTGGTTTAGAATTGATTGGAAAGGTTGTAAACAATGTAGGAGTGCATTTAGAGCTTATTTAGCCATATAAAATTGCTATATTAAATTATTTTGCATCCAAAAAATTCAAGTTTAATAGTTTAGTATTAAGGTGCGTTAGAACGTCTGAAAAGCACGTTTTTCAGTATACGTTAACTACAGAAAATTTTATTGTACTACTATAACACCTGGCGTCGATCAAAATATAATAATTTTATACGTGGTCATCGTGCCAACGCTAACACGTACTCAACAATTGGTTTAGAACTGATTGGAAAGGTTGTAAACAATGTAGGAGTGCATTTAGAGCTTATTTAGCCATATAAAATTGCTATATTAAATTATTTTGCATCCAAAAGATTCAAGTTTAATAGTTTAGTATTAAGGTGCATTAGAACGTCTGAAAAGCACGTTTTTCGATATACGTTAACTACAGACAATTTTATTGTACTACTATAACACCTGGCGTCGATCAAAATATAATAATTTTATACGTGGTCATCGTGCCAATGCTAACACGTACTCAACAATTGGTTTAGAATTGATTGGAAAGGTTGTAAACAATGTAGGAGTGCATTTAGAGCTTATTTAGCCATATAAAATTGCTATATTAAATTATTTTGCATCCAAAAAATTCAAGTTTAATAGTTTAGTATTAAGGTGCGTTAGAACGTCTGAAAAGCACGTTTTTCAGTATACGTTAACTACAGAAAATTTTATTGTACTACTATAACACCTGGCGTCGATCAAAATATAATAATTTTATACGTGGTCATCGTGCCAACGCTAACACGTACTCAACAATTGGTTTAGAACTGATTGGAAAGGTTGTAAACAATGTAGGAGTGCATTTAGAGCTTATTTAGCCATATAAAATTGCTATATTAAATTATTTTGCATCCAAAAATTCAAGTTTAATAGTTTAGTATTAAGGTGCGTTAGAACGTCTGAAAAGCACGTTTTTCAGTATACGTTAACTACAGAAAATTTTATTGTACTACTATAACACCTGGCGTCGATCAAAATATAATAATTTTATACGTGGTCATCGTGCCAACGCTAACACGTACTCAACAATTGGTTTAGAACTGATTGGAAAGGTTGTAAACAATGTAGGAGTGCATTTAGAGCTTATTTAGCAATATAAAATTGCTATATTAAATTATTTGTATCTAAAAAATTCATGTTTAATTATTTAGTATTAAGGTGCGTTAGAACGTCTGAAAAGCACGTTTTTCAATATACGTTAACTACAGAAAATTTTATTGTACTACTATAACACCTGGCGTCGATCAAAACATAATAATTTTATACGTGGTCATCGTGCCAACACTAAAACGTACTCAACAATTGGTTTAGAATTGATTGAAAAGGTTGTAAACAATGTAGGAGTGCATTTAGAGCTTATTTAGCCATATAAAATTGCTATATTAAATTATTTGTATCTAAAAAATTCATGTTTAATTATTTAGTATTAAGGTGCGTTAGAACGTCTGAAAAGCACGTTTTTCAGTATACGTTAACTACAGAAAATTTTATTGTACTACTATAACACCTGGCGTCGATCAAAATATAATAATTTTATACGTGGTCATCGTGCCAACGCTAACACGTACTCAACAATTGGTTTAGAACTGATTGGAAAGGTTGTAAACAATGTAGGAGTGCATTTAGAGCTTATTTAGCAATATAAAATTGCTATATTAAATTATTTGTATCTAAAAAATTCATGTTTAATTATTTAGTATTAAGGTGCGTTAGAACGTCTGAAAAGCACGTTTTTCAATATACGTTAACTACAGAAAATTTTATTGTACTACTATAACACCTGGCGTCGATCAAAACATAATAATTTTATACGTGGTCATCGTGCCAACACTAAAACGTACTCAACAATTGGTTTAGAATTGATTGGAAAGGTTGTAAACAATGTAGGAGTGCATTTAGAGCTTATTTAGCCATATAAAATTGCCATATTAAATTATTTTGCATCCAAAAAATTCAAGTTTAATAGTTTAGTATTAAGGTGCGTTAGAACGTCTGAAAAGCACGTTTTTCAGTATACGTTAACTACAGAAAATTTTATTGTACTACTATAACACCTGGCGTCGATCAAAATATAATAATTTTATACGTGGTCATCGTGCCAACGCTAACACGTACTCAACAATTGGTTTAGAACTGATTGGAAAGGTTGTAAACAATGTAGGAGTGCATTTACAGCTTATTTAGCCATATAAAATTGCTATATTAAATTATTTTGCATCCAAAAGATTCAAGTTTAATAGTTTAGTATTAAGGTGCATTAGAACGTCTGAAAAGCACGTTTTTCGATATACGTTAACTACAGACATTTTTATTGTACTACTATAACACCTGGCGTCGATCAAAATATAATAATTTTATACGTGGTCATCGTGCCAATGCTAACACGTACTCAACAATTGGTTTAGAATTGATTGGAAAGGTTGTAAACAATGTAGGAGTGCATTTAGAGCTTATTTAGCCATATAAAATTGCTATATTAAATTATTTTGCATCCAAAAAATTCAAGTTTAATAGTTTAGTATTAAGGTGCGTTAGAACGTCTGAAAAGCACGTTTTTCAGTATACGTTAACTACAGAAAATTTTATTGTACTACTATAACACCTGGCGTCGATCAAAATATAATAATTTTATACGTGGTCATCGTGCCAACGCTAACACGTACTCAACAATTGGTTTAGAGCTGATTGGAAAGGTTGTAAACAATGTAGGAGTGCATTTAGAGCTTATTTAGCCATATAAAATTGCTATATTAAATTATTTTGCATCCAAAAGATTCAAGTTTAATAGTTTAGTATTAAGGTGCATTAGAACGTCTGAAAAGCACGTTTTTCGATATACGTTAACTACAGACAATTTTATTGTACTACTATAACACCTGGCGTCGATCAAAATATAATAATTTTATACGTGGTCATCGTGCCAATGCTAACACGTACTCAACAATTGGTTTAGAATTGATTGGAAAGGTTGTAAACAATGTAGGAGTGCATTTAGAGCTTATTTAGCCATATAAAATTGCTATATTAAATTATTTTGCATCCAAAAAATTCAAGTTTAATAGTTTAGTATTAAGGTGCGTTAGAACGTCTGAAAAGCACGTTTTTCAGTATACGTTAACTACAGAAAATTTTATTGTACTACTATAACACCTGGCGTCGATCAAAATATAATAATTTTATACGTGGTCATCGTGCCAACGCTAACACGTACTCAACAATTGGTTTAGAACTGATTGGAAAGGTTGTAAACAATGTAGGAGTGCATTTAGAGCTTATTTAGCCATATAAAATTGCTATATTAAATTATTTTGCATCCAAAAATTCAAGTTTAATAGTTTAGTATTAAGGTGCGTTAGAACGTCTGAAAAGCACGTTTTTCAATATACGTTAACTACAGAAAATTTTATTGTACTACTATAACACCTGGCGTCGATCAAAATATAATAATTTTATACGTGGTCATCGTGCCAACGCTAACACGTACTCAACAATTGGTTTAGAACTGATTGGAAAGGTTGTAAACAATGTAGGAGTGCATTTAGAGCTTATTTAGCAATATAAAATTGCTATATTAAATTATTTGTATCTAAAAAATTCATGTTTAATTATTTAGTATTAAGGTGCGTTAGAACGTCTGAAAAGCACGTTTTTCAATATACGTTAACTACAGAAAATTTTATTGTACTACTATAACACCTGGCGTCGATCAAAACATAATAATTTTATACGTGGTCATCGTGCCAACACTAAAACGTACTCAACAATTGGTTTAGAATTGATTGAAAAGGTTGTAAACAATGTAGGAGTGCATTTAGAGCTTATTTAGCCATATAAAATTGCTATATTAAATTATTTTGCATCCAAAAAATTCAAGTTTAATAGTTTAGTATTAAGGTGCGTTAGAACGTCTGAAAAGCACGTTTTTCAGTATACGTTAACTACAGAAAATTTTATTGTACTACTATAACACCTGGCGTCGATCAAAATATAATAATTTTATACGTGGTCATCGTGCCAACGCTAACACGTACTCAACAATTGGTTTAGAACTGATTGGAAAGGTTGTAAACAATGTAGGAGTGCATTTAGAGCTTATTTAGCCATATAAAATTGCTATATTAAATTATTTTGCATCCAAAAAATTCAAGTTTAATAGTTTAGTATTAAGGTGCGTTAGAACGTCTGAAAAGCACGTTTTTCAGTATACGTTAACTACAGAAAATTTTATTGTACTACTATAACACCTGGCGTCGATCAAAATATAATAATTTTATACGTGGTCATCGTGCCAACGCTAACACGTACTCAACAATTGGTTTAGAACTGATTGGAAAGGTTGTAAACAATGTAGGAGTGCATTTAGAGCTTATTTAGCCATATAAAATTGCTATATTAAATTATTTTGCATCCAAAAAATTCAAGTTTAATAGTTTAGTATTAAGGTGCGTTAGAACGTCTGAAAATCACGTTTTTCAGTATACGTTAACTACAGAAAATTTTATTGTACTACTATAACACCTGGCGTCGATCAAAATATAATAATTTTATACGTGGTCATCGTGCCAACGCTAACACGTACTCAACAATTGGTTTAGAATTGATTGGAAAGGTTGTAAACAATGTAGGAGTGCATTTAGAGCTTATTTAGCCATATAAAATTGCTATATTAAATTATTTTGCATCCAAAAAATTCAAGTTTAATAGTTTAGTATTAAGGTGCGTTGGAACGTCTGAAAAGCACGTTTTTCAGTATACGTTAACTACAGAAAATTTTATTGTACTACTATAACACCTGGCGTCGATCAAAATATAATAATTTTATACGTGGTCATCGTGCCAACGCAAACACGTACTCAACAATTGGTTTAGAATTGATTGGAAAGGTTGTAAACAATGTAGGAGTGCATTTAGAGCTTATTTAGCCATATAAAATTGCTATATTAAATTATTTTGCATCCAAAAAATTCAAGTTTAATAGTTTAGTATTAAGGTGCGTTAGAACGTCTGAAAAGCACGTTTTTCAGTATTCGTTAACTACAGAAAATTTTATTGTACTACTATAACACCTGGCGTCGATCAAAATATAATAATTTTATACGTGGTCATCGTGCCAACGCTAACACGTACTCAACAATTGGTTTAGAACTGATTGGAAAGGTTGTAAACAATGTAGGAGTGCATTTAGAGCTTATTTAGCCATATAAAATTGCTATATTAAATTATTTTGCATCCAAAAAATTCAAGTTTAATAGTTTAGTATTAAGGTGCGTTAGAACGTCTGAAAAGCACGTTTTTCAGTATACGTTAACTACAGAAAATTTTATTGTACTACTATAACACCTGGCGTCGATCAAAATATAATAATTTTATACGTGGTTATCGTGCCAACGCTAACACGTACTCAACAATTGGTTTAGAACTGATTGGAAAGGTTGTAAACAATGTAGGAGTGCATTTAGAGCTTATTTAGCAATATAAAATTGCTATATTAAATTATTTGTATCTAAAAAATTCATGTTTAATTATTTAGTATTAAGGTGCGTTAGAACGTCTGAAAAGCACGTTTTTCAATATACGTTAACTAAAGAAAATTTTATTGTACTACTATAACACCTGGCGTCGATCAAAATATAATAATTTTATACGTGGTCATCGTGCCAACGCTAACACGTACTCAACAATTGGTTTAGAATTGATTAGAAAGGTTGTAAACAATGTAGGAGTGCATTTAGAGCTTATTTAGCCATATAAAATTGCTATATTAAATTATTTTGCATCCAAAAAATTCAAGTTTAATAGTTTAGTATTAAGGTGCGTTAGAACGTCTGAAAAGCACGTTTTTCAGTATACGTTAACTACAGAAAATTTTATTGTACTACTATAACACCTGGCGTCGATCAAAATATAATAATTTTATACGTGGTCATCGTGCCAACGCTAACACGTACTCAACAATTGGTTTAGAACTGATTGGAAAGGTTGTAAACAATGTAGGAGTGCATTTAGAGTTTATTTAGCCATATAAAATTGCTATATTAAATTATTTTGCATCCAAAAAATTCAAGTTTAATAGTTTAGTATTAAGGTGCGTTAGAACCTCTGAAAAGCACGTTTTTCAGTATACGTTAACTACAGAAAATTTTATTGTACTACTATAACACCTGGCGTCGATCAAAATATAATAATTTTATACGTGGTCATCGTGCCAACGCTAACACGTACTCAACAATTGGTTTAGAACTGATTGGAAAGGTTGTAAACAATGTAGGAGTGCATTTACAGCTTATTTAGCCATATAAAATTGCTATATTAAATTATTTTGCATCCAAAAGATTCAAGTTTAATAGTTTAGTATTAAGGTGCATTAGAACGTCTGAAAAGCACGTTTTTCGATATACGTTAACTACAGACATTTTTATTGTGCTACTATAACACCTGGCGTCGATCAAAATATAATAATTTTATACGTGGTCATCGTGCCAATGCTAACACGTACTCAACAATTGGTTTAGAATTGATTGGAAAGGTTGTAAACAATGTAGGAGTGCATTTAGAGCTTATTTAGCCATATAAAATTGCTATATTAAATTATTTTGCATCCAAAAAATTCAAGTTTAATAGTTTAGTATTAAGGTGCGTTAGAACGTCTGAAAAGCACGTTTTTCAGTATACGTTAACTACAGAAAATTTTATTGTACTACTATAACACCTGGCGTCGATCAAAATATAATAATTTTATACGTGGTCATCGTTCCAATGCTAACACGTATTCAACAATTGGTTTAGAATTGATTGAAAAGGTTGTAACCAATGTAGGAATGCATTTAGAGCTTATTTAGCCATATAAAATTGCTAAATTAAATTATTTTGCATCCAAAAAATTCAAGTTTAATAGTTTAGTATTAAGGTGCGTTAGAACGTCTGAAAAGCACGTTTTTCAATATACGTTAACTACAGACAATTTTATTGTACTACTATAACACCTGGCGTCGATCAAAATATAATAATTTTATACGTGGTCATCGTTCCAATGCTAACACGTATTCAACAATTGGTTTAGAATTGATTGAAAAGGTTGTAACCAATGTAGGAATGCATTTAGAGCTTATTTAGCCATATAAAATTGCTATATTAAATTATTTTGCATCCAAAAAATTCAAGTTTAATAGTTTAGTATTAAGGTGCGTTAGAACGTCTGAAAAGCACGTTTTTCAATATACGTTAACTACAGAAAATTTTATTGTACTACTATAACACCTGGCGTCGATCAAAATATAATCATTTTATACTTGGTCATCGTGCCAACACTAACACGTACTCAACAATTGGTTTAGAATTGATTGGAAAGGTTGTAAACAATGTAGGAGTGCATTTAGAGCTTATTTAGCCATATAAAATTGCTATATTAAATTATTTTGCATCCAAAAAATTCAAGTTTAATAGTTTAGTATTAAGGTATGTTAGAACGTCTGAAAAGCACGTTTTTCAATATACGTTAACTACAGAACATTTTATTGTACTACTATAACACCTGGCGTCGATCAAAATATAATAATTTTATACGTGGTCATCGTTCCAATGCTAACACGTATTCAACAATTGGTTTAGAATTGATTGAAAAGGTTGTAACCAATGTAGGAATGCATTTAGAGCTTATTTAGCCATATAAAATTGCTACATTAAATTATTTTGCATCCAAAAAATTCAAGTTTAATAGTTTAGTATTAAGGTGCGTTAGAACGTCTGAAAAGCACGTTTTTCAATATACGTTAACTACAGACAATTTTATTGTACTACTATAACACCTGGCGTCGATCAAAATATAATAATTTTATACGTGGTCATCGTTCCAATGCTAACACGTATTCAACAATTGGTTTAGAATTGATTGAAAAGGTTGTAACCAATGTAGGAATGCATTTAGAGCTTATTTAGCCATATAAAATTGCTATATTAAATTATTTTGCATCCAAAAAATTCAAGTATAATAGTTTAGTATTAAGGTGCGTTAGAACGTCTGAAAAGCACGTTTTTCAATATACGTTAACTACAGACAATTTTATTGTACTACTATAACACCTGGCGTCGATCAAAATATAATAATTTTATACGTGCTCATCGTGCCAACACTAACACGTAATCAACAATTGGTTTAGAATTGATTGAAAAGGTTGTAAACAATGTAGGAGTGCATTTAAAGCTTATTTAGCCATATAAAATTGCTGTATTAAATTATTTTGCATCCAAAAATTCAAGTTTAATAGTTTAGTATTAAGGTGCGTTAGAACGTCTGAAAAGCACGTTTTTCAATATACGTTAACTACAGAAAATTTTATTGTACTACTATAACACCTGGCGTCGATCAAAATATAATCATTTTATACTTGGTCATCGTGCCAACACTAACACGTACTCAACAATTGGTTTAGAATTGATTGGAAAGGTTGTAAACAATGTAGGAGTGCATTTAGAGCTTATTTAGCCATATAAAATTGCTATATTAAATTATTTTGCATCCAAAAAATTCAAGTTTAATAGTTTAGTATTAAGGTATGTTAGAACGTCTGAAAAGCACGTTTTTCAATATACGTTAACTACAGAACATTTTATTGTACTACTATAACACCTGGCGTCGATCAAAATATAATAATTTTATACGTGGTCATCGTTCCAATGCTAACACGTATTCAACAATTGGTTTAGAATTGATTGAAAAGGTTGTAACCAATGTAGGAATGCATTTAGAGCTTATTTAGCCATATAAAATTGCTAAATTAAATTATTTTGCATACAAAAAATTCAAGTTTAATAGTTTAGTATTAAGGTGCGTTAGAACGTCTGAAAAGCACGTTTTTCAATATACGTTAACTACAGAAAATTTTATTGTACTACTATAACACCTGGCGTTGATCAAAATATAATAATTTTATACGTGGTCATGGTGCCAACGCTAACGCGTACTCAACAATTGGTTTAGATGTGATTGGAAAGGTTGTAAACAATGTAGGAGTGCATTTAGAGCTTATTTAGCCATATAAAATTGCTAAATTAAATTATTTTGCATACAAAAAATTCAAGTTTAATAGTTTAGTATTAAGGTGCGTTATAACGTCTGAAAAGCACGTTTTTCAATATACGTTAACTACAGAAAATTTTATTGTACTACTATAACACCTGGCGTCGATCAAAATATAATAATTTTATACGTGGTCATCGTGCCAACGCTAACACGTACTCAACAATTGGTTTAGAATTGATTGAAAAGGTTGTAAACAATGTAGGAGTGCATTTAGGGCTTATTTAGCCTTATAAAATTGCTATATTAAATTATTTTGCATCCAAAAAATTCAAGTTATATAGTTTAGTATTAAGGTGCGTTAGAACGTCTGAAAAGCACGTTTTTCAATATACGTTAACTACAGACAATTTTATTGTACTACTATAACACCTGGCGTCGATCAAAATATAATAATTTTATACGTGGTCATCGTGCCAACGCTAACACGTACTCAACAATTGGCTTAGAATTGATTGAAAAGGTTGTAAACAATGTAGGAGTGCATTTAGAGCTTATTTAGCCATATAGAATTGCTATATTAAATTATTTTGCATCCAAAAGATTCAAGTTTAATAGTTTAGTATTAAGGTGCGTTAGAACGTCTGAAAAGCACGTTTTTCAACATACGTTAACTACAGACAATTTTATTGTACTACTATAACACCTGGCGTCGATCAAAATATAATAATTTTATACGTGGTCATCGTGCCAACGCTAACGCGTACTCAACAATTGGTTTATAATTGATTGGAAAGGTTGTAAACAATGTAGGGGTGCATTTAGAGCTTATTTAGCCATATAAAATTGCTATATTAAATTATTTTGCATCCAAAAAATTCAAGTTTAATAGTTTAGTATTAAGGTGCGTTAGAACGTCTGAAAAGCACGTTTTTCAATATACGTTAACTACAGACAATTTTATTGTACTACTATAACACCTGGCGTCGATCAAAATATAATAATATTATACGTGGTCATTGTGCCAACGCTAACACGTACTCAACAATTGGTTTAGAATTGATTGAAAAGGTTGTAAACAATGTAGGAGTGCATTTAGAGCTTATTTAGCCATATAAAATTGCTGTATTAAATTATTTTGCATCCAAAAATTCAAGTTTAATAGTTTAGTATTAAGGTGCGTTAGAACGTCTGAAAAGCACGTTTTTCAATATACGTTAACTACAGAAAATTTTATTGTACTACTATAACACCTGGCGTCGATCAAAATATAATAATTTTATACGTGGTCATCGTGCCAACGCTAACTCGTACTCAATAATTGGTTTAAAATTGATTGGAAAGGTTGTAAACAATGTAGGAGTGCATTTAGAGCTTATTTAGCCATATAAAATTGCTATATTTAATTATTTTGCATCCAAAAAGTTCAAGTTTAATAGTTTAGTATTAAGGTGCGTTAGAACGTCTGAAAAGCACGTTTTTCAATATACGTTAACTACAGAAAATTTTATTGTAATACTATAACACCTGGCGTCGATCAAAATATAATCATTTTATACTTGGTCATCGTGCCAACACTAACACGTACTCAACAATTGGTTTAGAATTGATTTTAAAGGTTGTAAACAATGTAGGAGTGCATTTAGAGCTTATTTAGCCATATAAAATTGCTATATTAAATTATTTTGCATCCAAAAAATTCAAGTTTAATAGTTTAGTATTAAGGTATGTTAGAACGTCTGAAAAGCACGTTTTTCAATACCGGGTGCTGACTTGCGCGACGCACCATAGGAATTTGCATAGTAAATTCTGTATGTTCAATTATTTGCTCCCCTAATTATTTTAGAGTTAAAGTGTAAATGCATTTCTTGTAGAGAAAAAAATACTGCATCCATTCATACTGTTGCTAATAATTTTTCATTTTCCGGAACCGAAGGGATGCAAAAAATAAACTAGCATTTTCACAAAAATCAGTGATGCCATGGAATTATTGGAACAAGCCAATGCCGCAAATGCGTGCGGCGCGACAATATGTGCGGTTTGTTTGTTTGTCATTGATGTTTGACGTTTATAATAATTCATTATTAATTATGTTCTGCTTAATGCCTCTGAGGTACCTAGACCTTGTCCATAACAAAAATGGTTTTACGAGTATGGTGGACGTTCGTTAAGTAAGCTCCTTGTTTATTGTAAAATATCTGCAAATTCCAAACAGTACAACCATTAATAGACTGATTCATTTTAAGTTTAAGACTACAGGCGGGTTATTAAATAATTGTAGGTGCAGTAATGAGGTTCAGAACTTACACCAAAACGAGAAAAACAACAATACGTTTAATCTTCTGACGGCAGTGACTGGATGATCGCACCCCATGCACTTGCGTTGCCATTGGCTTGTTTCAATAATTCCATGGCATCACTGATTTTTGTAAAAATGCTAGTTTGATTTTTTGCATTCCTTCGGTTCTGGAAAATGAAAATTTGTTAGCAACAGTATGAATGGATGCAGAATTTTTTTCTCTACAAAAAATGCATTTACACTTTAAGTGTAAAATAATTAGGGGAGCAAATAATTGAACATAAAGAATTTACTATGCAAATTCCTATGGTGCGTCGCGCAAGTCAGCACCCGGTATACGTAAACTACAGACAATTTTATTGTACTACTATAACACCTGGCGTCGATCAAAATATAATAATTTTATACGTGGTCATCGTTCCAATGCTAACACGTATTCAACAATTGGTTTAGAATTGATTGAAAAGGTTGTAACCAATGTAGGAATGCATTTAGAGCTTATTTAGCCATATAAAATTGCTATATTAAATTATTTTGCATCCAAAAAATTCAAGTTTAATAGTTTAGTATTAAGGTATGTTAGAACGTCTGAAAAGCACGTTTTTCAATATACGTTAACTACAGACAATTTTATTGTACTACTATAACACCTGGCGTCGATCAAAATATAATAATTTTATACGTGGTCATCGTTCCAATGCTAACACGTATTCAACAATTGGTTTAGAATTGATTGAAAAGGTTGTAACCAATGTAGGAATGCATTTAGAGCTTATTGAGCCATATAAAATTGCTATATTAAATTATTTTGCATCCAAAAAATTCAAGTTTAATAGTTTAGTATTAAGGTGCGTTAGAACGTCTGAAAAGCACGTTTTTCAATATACGTTAACTACAGACAATTTTATTGTACTACTATAACACCTGGCGTCGATCAAAATATAATAATATTATACGTGGTCATCGTTCCAATGCTAACACGTATTCAACAATTGGTTTAGAATTGATTGAAAAGGTTGTAACCAATGTAGGAATGCATTTAGAGCTTATTTAGCCATATAAAATTGCTATATTAAATTATTTTGCATCCAAAAAATTCAAGTTTAATAGTTTAGTATTAAGGTGCGTTAGAACGTCTGAAAAGCACGTTTTTCAATATACGTTAACTACAGACAATTTTATTGTACTACTATAACACCTGGCGTCGATCAAAATATAATAATTTTATACGTGGTCATCGTTCCAATGCTAACACGTATTCAACAATTGGTTTAGAATTGATTGAAAAGGTTGTAACCAATGTAGGAATGCATTTAGAGCTTATTTAGCCATATAAAATTGCTATATTAAATTATTTTGCATCCAAAAAATTCAAGTTTAATAGTTTAGTATTAAGGTGCGTTAGAACGTCTGAAAAGCACGTTTTTCAATATACGTTAACTACAGACAATTTTATTGTACTACTATAACACCTGGCGTCGATCAAAATATAATAATTTTATACGTGGTCATCGTTCCAATGCTAACACGTATTCAACAATTGGTTTAGAATTGATTGAAAAGGTTGTAACCAATGTAGGAATGCATTTAGAGCTTATTTAGCCATATAAAATTGCTAAATTAAATTATTTTGCATCCAAAAAATTCAAGTTTAATAGTTTAGTATTAAGGTGCGTTAGAACGTCTGAAAAGCACGTTTTTCAATATACGTTAACTACAGACAATTTTATTGTACTACTATAACACCTGGCGTCGATCAAAATATAATAATTTTATACGTGGTCATCGTTCCAATGCTAACACGTATTCAACAATTGGTTTAGAATTGATTGAAAAGGTTGTAACCAATGTAGGAATGCATTTAGAGCTTATTTAGCCATATAAAATTGCTATATTAAATTATTTTGCATCCAAAAAATTCAAGTTTAATAGTTTAGTATTAAGGTGCGTTAGAACGTCTGAAAAGCACGTTTTTCAATATACGTTAACTACAGACAATTTTATTGTACTACTATAACACCTGGCGTCGATCAAAATATAATAATATTATACGTGGTCATCGTTCCAATGCTAACACGTATTCAACAATTGGTTTAGAATTGATTGAAAAGGTTGTAACCAATGTAGGAATGCATTTAGAGCTTATTTAGCCATATAAAATTGCTATATTAAATTATTTTGCATCCAAAAAATTCAAGTTTAATAGTTTAGTATTAAGGTGCGTTAGAACGTCTGAAAAGCACGTTTTTCAATATACGTTAACTACAGAAAATTTTATTGTACTACTATAACACCTGGCGTCGATCAAAATATAATCATTTTATACTTGGTCATCGTGCCAACACTAACACGTACTCAACAATTGGTTTAGAATTGATTGGAAAGGTTGTAAACAATGTAGGAGTGCATTTAGAGCTTATTTAGCCATATAAAATTGCTATATTAAATTATTTTGCATCCAAAAAATTCAAGTTTAATAGTTTAGTATTAAGGTATGTTAGAACGTCTGAAAAGCACGTTTTTCAATATACGTTAACTACAGAACATTTTATTGTACTACTATAACACCTGGCGTCGATCAAAATATAATAATTTTATACGTGGTCATCGTTCCAATGCTAACACGTACTCAACAATTGGTTTAGAATTGATTGGAAAGGTTGTAAACAATGTAGGAGTGCATTTAGAGCTTATTTAGCCATATAAAATTGCTATATTAAATTATTTTGCATCCAAAAAATTCAAGTTTAATAGTTTAGTATTAAGGTATGTTAGAACGTCTGAAAAGCACGTTTTTCAATATACGTTAACTACAGAACATTTTATTGTACTACTATAACACCTGGCGTCGATCAAAATATAATAATTTTATACGTGGTCATCGTTCCAATGCTAACACGTATTCAACAATTGGTTTAGAATTGATTGAAAAGGTTGTAACCAATGTAGGAATGCATTTAGAGCTTATTTAGCCATATAAAATTGCTAAATTAAATTATTTTGCATCCAAAAAATTCAAGTTTAATAGTTTAGTATTAAGGTGCGTTAGAACGTCTGAAAAGCACGTTTTTCAATATACGTTAACTACAGACAATTTTATTGTACTACTATAACACCTGGCGTCGATCAAAATATAATAATTTTATACGTGGTCATCGTTCCAAAGCTAACGCGTACTCAACAATTGGTTTATAATTGATTGGAAAGGTTGTAAACAATGTAGGGGTGCATTTAGAGCTTATTTAGCCATATAAAATTGCTATATTAAATTATTTTGCATCCAAAAAATTCAAGTTTAATAGTTTAGTATTAAGGTGCGTTAGAACGTCTGAAAAGCACGTTTTTCAATATACGTTAACTACAGACAATTTTATTGTACTACTATAACACCTGGCGTCGATCAAAATATAATAATTTTATACGTGGTCATCGTGCCAACGCTAACACGTACTCAACAATTGGTTTAGAATTGATTGAAAAGGTTGTAAACAATGTAGGAGTGCATTTAGAGCTTATTTAGCCATATAAAATTGCTGTATTAAATTATTTTGCATCCAAAAATTCAAGTTTAATAGTTTAGTATTAAGGTGCGTTAGAACGTCTGAAAAGCACGTTTTTCAATATACGTTAACTACAGAAAATTTTATTGTACTACTATAACACCTGGCGTCGATCAAAATATAATAATTTTATACGTGGTCATCGTGCCAACGCTAACTCGTACTCAATAATTGGTTTAAAATTGATTGGAAAGGTTGTAAACAATGTAGGAGTGCATTTAGAGCTTATTTAGCCATATAAAATTGCTATATTTAATTATTTTGCATCCAAAAAGTTCAAGTTTAATAGTTTAGTATTAAGGTGCGTTAGAACGTCTGAAAAGCACGTTTTTCAATATACGTTAACTACAGAAAATTTTATTGTACTACTATAACACCTGGCGTCGATCAAAATATAATCATTTTATACTTGGTCATCGTGCCAACACTAACACGTACTCAACAATTGGTTTAGAATTGATTGGAAAGGTTGTAAACAATGTAGGAGTGCATTTAGAGCTTATTTAGCCATATAAAATTGCTATATTAAATTATTTGCATCCAAAAAATTCAAGTTTAATAGTTTAGTATTAAGGTATGTTAGAACGTCTGAAAAGCACGTTTTTCAATATACGTTAACTACAGAAAATTTTATTGTACTACTATAACACCTGGCGTCGACCAAAATATAATAATTTTATACGTGGTCATCGTGCCAACGCTAACACGTACTCAACAATTGGTTTAGAATTGATTGGAAAGGTTGTAAACAATGTAGGGGTGCATTTAGAGCTTATTTAGCCATATAAAATTGCTATATTAAATTATTTTGCATCCAAAAAATTCAAGTTTAATAGTTTAGTATTAAGGTGCGTTAGAACGTCTGAAAAGCACGTTTTTCAATATACGTTAACTACAGACAATTTTATTGTACTACTATAACACCTGGCGTCGATCAAAATATAATAATTTTATACGTGGTCATCGTGCCAACGCTAACACGTACTCAACAATTGGTTTAGAATTGATTGAAAAGGTTGTAAACAATGTAGGAGTGCATTTAGAGCTTATTTAACCATATAAAATTGCTGTATTAAATTATTTGCATCCAAAAATTCAAGTTTAATAGTTTAGTATTAAGGTGCGTTAGAACGTCTGAAAAGCACGTTTTTCAATATACGTTAACTACAGAAAATTTTATTGTACTACTATAACACCTGGGGTCGATCAAAATATAATAATTTTATACGTGGTCATCGTGCCAACGCTAACTCGTACTCAATAATTGGTTTAAAATTGATTGGAAAGGTTGTAAACAATGTAGGAGTGCATTTAGAGCTTATTTAGTCATATAAAATTGCTATATTTAATTATTTTGCATCCAAAAAGTTAAAGTTTAATAGTTTAGTATTAAGGTGCGTTAGAACGTCTGAAAAGCACGTTTTTCAATATACGTTAACTACAGACAATTTTATTGTACTACTATAACACCTGGCGTCGATCAAAATATAATAATTTTATACGTGGTCATCGTGCCAACACTAACACGTACTCAACAATTGGTTTAGAATTGATTGGAAAGGTTGTAAACAATGTAGGAGTGCATTTAGAGCTTATTTAGTACGTTAACTACAGAACATTTTATTGTACTACTATAACACCTGGCGTCGATCAAAATATAATAATTTTATACGTGGTCATCGTTCCAATGCTAACACGTATTCAACAATTGGTTTAGAATTGATTGAAAAGGTTGTAACCAATGTAGGAATGCATTTAGAGCTTATTTAGCCATATAAAATTGCTAAATTAAATTATTTTGCATCCAAAAAATTCAAGTTTAATAGTTTAGTATTAAGGTGCGTTAGAACGTCTGAAAAGCACGTTTTTCAATATACGTTAACTACAGACAATTTTATTGTACTACTATAGTAATAGACATTATTTTAGTAATTTTTTTCTGAGAATTGCCTTTATAAGAGATGTAGATTTTTAAAATATATAATGCAGTGTATATGATTCTTATATTTTAGTTTTTAATTATTCAAGAATAAGTAAAGTAAAGTGACAAATTAATTTGTTATCTTAAAATTAGCGGTTTCAATCAATTAAATCTCTGTTTTTAGGAGTTTTTTATATAAATGAGTATATTATTCAAGTTAATAAGTTGCCACCAAAGCCCTAACTGACTAAAATTTATTTATAGTATTTTTTGCCCTATATCCATCAGTAATTTTTATCTTGTCTATCCCAGCACCTTCTCTACGTATTCAACAATTGGTTTAGAATTGATTGAAAAGGTTGTAACCAATGTAGGAATGCATTTAGAGCTTATTTAGCCATATAAAATTGCTATATTAAATTATTTTGCATCCAAAAAATTCAAGTTTAATAGTTTAGTATTAAGGTGCGTTAGAACGTCTGAAAAGCACGTTTTTCAATATACGTTAACTACAGAAAATTTTATTGTACTACTATAACACCTGGCGTCGATCAAAATATAATCATTTTATACTTGGTCATCGTGCCAACACTAACACGTACTCAACAATTGGTTTAGAATTGATTGGAAAGGTTGTAAACAATGTAGGAGTGCATTTAGAGCTTATTTAGCCATATAAAATTGCTATATTAAATTATTTTGCATCCAAAAAATTCAAGTTTAATAGTTTAGTATTAAGGTATGTTAGAACGTCTGAAAAGCACGTTTTTCAATATACGTTAACTACAGAACATTTTATTGTACTACTATAACACCTGGCGTCGATCAAAATATAATAATTTTATACGTGGTCATCGTTCCAATGCTAACACGTACTCAACAATTGGTTTAGAATTGATTGGAAAGGTTGTAAACAATGTAGGAGTGCATTTAGAGCTTATTTAGCCATATAAAATTGCTATATTAAATTATTTTGCATCCAAAAAATTCAAGTTTAATAGTTTAGTATTAAGGTATGTTAGAACGTCTGAAAAGCACGTTTTTCAATATACGTTAACTACAGAAAATTTTATTGTACTACTATAACACCTGGCGTCGATCAAAATATAATAATTTTATACGTGGTCATCGTTCCAATGCTAACACGTATTCAACAATTGGTTTAGAATTGATTGAAAAGGTTGTAACCAATGTAGGAATGCATTTAGAGCTTATTTAGCCATATAAAATTGCTAAATTAAATTATTTTGCATCCAAAAAATTCAAGTTTAATAGTTTAGTATTAAGGTGCGTTAGAACGTCTGAAAAGCACGTTTTTCAATATACGTTAACTACAGACAATTTTATTGTACTACTATAACACTTGGCGTCGATCAAAATATAATAATTTTATACGTGGTCATCGTTCCAAAGCTAACGCGTACTCAACAATTGGTTTATAATTGATTGGAAAGGTTGTAAACAATGTAGGGGTGCATTTAGAGCTTATTTAGCCATATAAAATTGCTATATTAAATTATTTTGCATCCAAAAAATTCAAGTTTAATAGTTTAGTATTAAGGTGCGTTAGAACGTCTGAAAAGCACGTTTTTCAATATACGTTAACTACAGACAATTTTATTGTACTACTATAACACCTGGCGTCGATCAAAATATAATAATTTTATACGTGGTCATCGTGCCAACGCTAACACGTACTCAACAATTGGTTTAGAATTGATTGAAAAGGTTGTAAACAATGTAGGAGTGCATTTAGAGCTTATTTAGCCATATAAAATTGCTGTATTAAATTATTTTGCATCCAAAAATTCAAGTTTAATAGTTTAGTATTAAGGTGCGTTAGAACGTCTGAAAAGCACGTTTTTCAATATACGTTAACTACAGAAAATTTTATTGTACTACTATAACACCTGGCGTCGATCAAAATATAATAATTTTATACGTGGTCATCGTGCCAACGCTAACTCGTACTCAATAATTGGTTTAAAATTGATTGGAAAGGTTGTAAACAATGTAGGAGTGCATTTAGAGCTTATTTAGCCATATAAAATTGCTATATTTAATTATTTTGCATCCAAAAAGTTCAAGTTTAATAGTTTAGTATTAAGGTGCGTTAGAACGTCTGAAAAGCACGTTTTTCAATATACGTTAACTACAGAAAATTTTATTGTACTACTATAACACCTGGCGTCGATCAAAATATAATCATTTTATACTTGGTCATCGTGCCAACACTAACACGTACTCAACAATTGGTTTAGAATTGATTGGAAAGGTTGTAAACAATGTAGGAGTGCATTTAGAGCTTATTTAGCCATATAAAATTGCTATATTAAATTATTTTGCATCCAAAAAATTCAAGTTTAATAGTTTAGTATTAAGGTATGTTAGAACGTCTGAAAAGCACGTTTTTCAATATACGTTAACTACAGAAAATTTTATTGTACTACTATAACACCTGGCGTCGATCAAAATATAATAATTTTATACGTGGTCATCGTGCCAACGCTAACACGTACTCAACAATTGGTTTAGAATTGATTGGAAAGGTTGTAAACAATGTAGGGGTGCATTTAGAGCTTATTTAGCCATATAAAATTGCTATATTAAATTATTTTGCATCCAAAAAATTCAAGTTTAATAGTTTAGTATTAAGGTGCGTTAGAACGTCTGAAAAGCACGTTTTTCAATATACGTTAACTACAGAAAATTTTATTGTACTACTATAACACCTGGCGTCGATCAAAATATAATAATTTTATACGTGGTCATCGTGCCAACGCTAACACGTACTCAACAATTGGTTTAGAATTGATTGAAAAGGTTGTAAACAATGTAGGAGTGCATTTAGAGCTTATTTAACCATATAAAATTGCTGTATTAAATTATTTTGCATCCAAAAATTCAAGTTTAATAGTTTAGTATTAAGGTGCGTTAGAACGTCTGAAAAGCACGTTTTTCAATATACGTTAACTACAGAAAATTTTATTGTACTACTATAACACCTGGGGTCGATCAAAATATAATAATTTTATACGTGGTCATCGTGCCAACGCTAACTCGTACTCAATAATTGGTTTAAAATTGATTGGAAAGGTTGTAAACAATGTAGGAGTGCATTTAGAGCTTATTTAGTCATATAAAATTGCTATATTTAATTATTTTGCATCCAAAAAGTTCAAGTTTAATAGTTTAGTATTAAGGTGCGTTAGAACGTCTGAAAAGCACGTTTTTCAATATACGTTAACTACAGACAATTTTATTGTACTACTATAACACCTGGCGTCGATCAAAATATAATAATTTTATACGTGGTCATCGTGCCAACGCTAACACGTACTCAACAATTGGTTTAGAATTGATTGAAAAGGTTGTAAACAATGTAGGAGTGCATTTAGAGCTTATTTAGCCATATAAAATTGCTGTATTAAATTATTTTGCATCCAAAAATTCAAGTTTAATAGTTTAGTATTAAGGTGCGTTAGAACGTCTGAAAAGCACGTTTTTCAATATACGTTAACTACAGAAAATTTTATTGTACTACTATAACACCTGGCGTCGATCAAAATATAATCATTTTATACTTGGTCATCGTGCCTACACTAACACGTACTCAACAATTGGTTTAGAATTGATTGGAAAGGTTGTAAACAATGTAGGAGTGCATTTAGAGCTTATTTAGCCATATAAAATTGCTATATTAAATTATTTTGCATCCAAAAAATTCAAGTTTAATAGTTTAGTATTAAGGTATGTTAGAACGTCTGAAAAGCACGTTTTTCAATATACGTCAACTACAGAACATTTTATTGTACTACTATAACACCTGGCGTCGATCAAAATATAATAATTTTATACGTGGTCATCGTTCCAATGCTAACACGTATTCAACAATTGGTTTAGAATTGATTGAAAAGGTTGTAACCAATGTAGGAATGCATTTAGAGCTTATTTAGCCATATAAAATTGCTAAATTAAATTATTTTGCATCCAAAAAATTCAAGTTTAATAGTTTAGTATTAAGGTGCGTTAGAACGTCTGAAAAGCACGTTTTTCAATATACGTTAACTACAGACAATTTTATTGTACTACTATAACACCTGGCGTCGATCAAAATATAATAATTTTATACGTGGTCATCGTTCCAATGCTAACACGTATTCAACAATTGGTTTAGAATTGATTGAAAAGGTTGTAACCAATGTAGGAATGCATTTAGAGCTTATTTAGCCATATAAAATTGCTATATTAAATTATTTTGCATCCAAAAAATTCAAGTTTAATAGTTTAGTATTAAGGTGCGTTAGAACGTCTGAAAAGCACGTTTTTCAATATACGTTAACTACAGACAATTTTATTGTACTACTATAACACCTGGCGTCGATCAAAATATAATAATATTATACGTGGTCATCGTTCCAATGCTAACACGTATTCAACAATTGGTTTAGAATTGATTGAAAAGGTTGTAACCAATGTAGGAATGCATTTAGAGCTTATTTAGCCATATAAAATTGCTATATTAAATTATTTTGCATCCAAAAAATTCAAGTTTAATAGTTTAGTATTAAGGTGCGTTAGAACGTCTGAAAAGCACGTTTTTCAATATACGTTAACTACAGAAAATTTTATTGTACTACTATAACACCTGGCGTCGATCAAAATATAATCATTTTATACTTGGTCATCGTGCCAACACTAACACGTACTCAACAATTGGTTTAGAATTGATTGGAAAGGTTGTAAACAATGTAGGAGTGCATTTAGAGCTTATTTAGCCATATAAAATTGCTATATTAAATTATTTTGCATCCAAAAAATTCAAGTTTAATAGTTTAGTATTAAGGTATGTTAGAACGTCTGAAAAGCACGTTTTTCAATATACGTTAACTACAGAACATTTTATTGTACTACTATAACACCTGGCGTCGATCAAAATATAATAATTTTATACGTGGTCATCGTGCCAACGCTAACACGTACTCAACAATTGGTTTAGAATTGATTGGAAAGGTTGTAAACAAGTAGGAGTGCATTTAGAGCTTATTTAGCCATATAAAATTGCTATATTAAATTATTTTGCATCCAAAAAATTCAAGTTTAATAGTTTAGTATTAAGGTGCGTTAGAACGTCTGAAAAGCACGTTTTCAATATACGTTAACTACAGCAAATTATATTGTACTACTATAACACCTGGCGTCGATCAAAATATAATAATTTTATACGTGGTCATTATGCCAACGTTAACACGTACTCAGCAATTGGTTTAGAATTGATTGGAAAGGTTGTAAACAATGTAGGAGTGCATTTAGAGCTTATTTAGCCATATAAAATTGCTATATTACATTATTTTGCATCCAAAAAATTCAAGTTTAATAGTTTAGTATTAAGGTGCGTTAGAACGTCTGAAAAGCACGTTTTTCAATATACGTTAACTACAGAAAACTTTATTGTACTACTATAACACCTGGCGTCGATCAAAATATAATAATTTTATACGTGGTCATCGTGCCAACACTAACACGTACTCAGCAATTGGTTTAGAATTGATTGGAAAGGTTGTAAACAATGTAGGAGTGCATTTAGAGCTTATTTAGCCATATAAAATTGCTATATTAAATTATTTTGCATCCAAAAAATTCAAGTTTAATAGTTTAGTATTAAGGTGCGTTAGAACGTCTGAAAAGCACGTTTTCAATATACGTTAACTACAGCAAATTATATTGTACTACTATAACACCTGGCGTCGATCAAAATATAATAATTTTATACGTGGTCATCGTTCCAATGCTAACACGTATTCAACAATTGGTTTAGAATTGATTGAAAAGGTTGTAACCAATGTAGGAATGCATTTAGAGCTTATTTAGCCATATAAAATTGCTATATTAAATTATTTTGCATCCAAAAAATTCAAGTTTAATAGTTTAGTATTAAGGTGCGTTAGAACGTCTGAAAAGCACGTTTTTCAATATACGTTAACTACAGAAAATTTTATTGTACTACTATAACACCTGGCGTCGATCAAAATATAATCATTTTATACTTGGTCATCGTGCCAACACTAACACGTACTCAACAATTGGTTTAGAATTGATTGGAAAGGTTGTAAACAATGTAGGAGTGCATTTAGAGCTTATTTAGCCATATAAAATTGCTATATTAAATTATTTTGCATCCAAAAAATTCAAGTTTAATAGTTTAGTATTAAGGTATGTTAGAACGTCTGAAAAGCACGTTTTTCAATATACGTTAACTACAGAACATTTTATTGTACTACTATAACACCTGGCGTCGATCAAAATATAATAATTTTATACGTGGTCATCGTTCCAATGCTAACACGTATTCAACAATTGGTTTAGAATTGATTGAAAAGGTTGTAACCAATGTAGGAATGCATTTAGAGCTTATTTAGCCATATAAAATTGCTACATTAAATTATTTTGCATCCAAAAAATTCAAGTTTAATAGTTTAGTATTAAGGTGCGTTAGAACGTCTGAAAAGCACGTTTTTCAATATACGTTAACTACAGACAATTTTATTGTACTACTATAACACCTGGCGTCGATCAAAATATAATAATTTTATACGTGGTCATCGTTCCAATGCTAACACGTATTCAACAATTGGTTTAGAATTGATTGAAAAGGTTGTAACCAATGTAGGAATGCATTTAGAGCTTATTTAGCCATATAAAATTGCTATATTAAATTATTTTGCATCCAAAAAATTCAAGTTTAATAGTTTAGTATTAAGGTGCGTTAGAACGTCTGAAAAGCACGTTTTTCAATATACGTTAACTACAGACAATTTTATTGTACTACTATAACACCTGGCGTCGATCAAAATATAATAATTTTATACGTGCTCATCGTGCCAACGCTAACACGTAATCAACAATTGGTTTAGAATTGATTGAAAAGGTTGTAAACAATGTAGGAGTGCATTTAAAGCTTATTTAGCCATATAAAATTGCTGTATTAAATTATTTTGCATCCAAAAATTCAAGTTTAATAGTTTAGTATTAAGGTGCGTTAGAACGTCTGAAAAGCACGTTTTTCAATATACGTTAACTACAGAAAATTTTATTGTACTACTATAACACCTGGCGTCGATCAAAATATAATCATTTTATACTTGGTCATCGTGCCAACACTAACACGTACTCAACAATTGGTTTAGAATTGATTGGAAAGGTTGTAAACAATGTAGGAGTGCATTTAGAGCTTATTTAGCCATATAAAATTGCTATATTAAATTATTTTGCATCCAAAAAATTCAAGTTTAATAGTTTAGTATTAAGGTATGTTAGAACGTCTGAAAAGCACGTTTTTCAATATACGTTAACTACAGAACATT
Organism: Agriotes lineatus; assembly: GCA_940337035.1. Taxonomy (NCBI): domain Eukaryota; kingdom Metazoa; phylum Arthropoda; class Insecta; order Coleoptera; family Elateridae; genus Agriotes; species Agriotes lineatus. The sequence goes on along the minus strand of CALNHX010003134.1, from coordinate 93,061 downwards.
TTATTGTACTACTATAACACCTGGCGTCGATCAAAATATAATAATTTTATACGTGGTCATCGTTCCAATGCTAACACGTATTCAACAATTGGTTTAGAATTGATTGAAAAGGTTGTAACCAATGTAGGAATGCATTTAGAGCTTATTTAGCCATATAAAATTGCTAAATTAAATTATTTTGCATACAAAAAATTCAAGTTTAATAGTTTAGTATTAAGGTGCGTTAGAACGTCTGAAAAGCACGTTTTTCAATATACGTTAACTACAGAAAATTTTATTGTACTACTATAACACCTGGCGTTGATCAAAATATAATAATTTTATACGTGGTCATGGTGCCAACGCTAACGCGTACTCAACAATTGGTTTAGATGTGATTGGAAAGGTTGTAAACAATGTAGGAGTGCATTTAGAGCTTATTTAGCCATATAAAATTGCTAAATTAAATTATTTTGCATACAAAAAATTCAAGTTTAATAGTTTAGTATTAAGGTGCGTTATAACGTCTGAAAAGCACGTTTTTCAATATACGTTAACTACAGAAAATTTTATTGTACTACTATAACACCTGGCGTCGATCAAAATATAATAATTCTATACGTGGTCATGGTGGCAACGCTAACGCGTACTCAACAATTGGTTTAGAATTGATTGGAAAGGTTGTAAACAATGTAGGAGTGCATTTAGAGCTTATTTAGCCATATAAAATTGCTATATTAAATTATTTTGCATCCAAAAAATTCAAGTTTAATAGTTTAGTATTAAGGTATGTTAGAACGTCTGAAAAGCACGTTTTTCAATATACGTTAACTACAGAACATTTTATTGTACTACTATAACACCTGGCGTCGATCAAAATATAATAATTTTATACGTGGTCATCGTTCCAATGCTAACACGTATTCAACAATTGGTTTAGAATTGATTGAAAAGGTTGTAACCAATGTAGGAATGCATTTAGAGCTTATTTAGCCATATAAAATTGCTAAATTAAATTATTTTGCATACAAAAAATTCAAGTTTAATAGTTTAGTATTAAGGTGCGTTAGAACGTCTGAAAAGCACGTTTTTCAATATACGTTAACTACAGAAAATTTTATTGTACTACTATAACACCTGGCGTTGATCAAAATATAATAATTTTATACGTGGTCATGGTGCCAACGCTAACGCGTACTCAACAATTGGTTTAGATGTGATTGGAAAGGTTGTAAACAATGTAGGAGTGCATTTAGAGCTTATTTAGCCATATAAAATTGCTAAATTAAATTATTTTGCATACAAAAAATTCAAGTTTAATAGTTTAGTATTAAGGTGCGTTAGAACGTCTGAAAAGCACGTTTTTCAATATATGTTAACTACAGAAAATTTTATTGTACTGCTATTATAATTTTCCACCCTTGTGCTCATTAAGGGTACAAAGATAATTACTAATTAACTTTCTGGTAGCTAGTCGAGTCGGAGACAGGGTCAAGATTTCCCAGATATACATAAGAAGCGTAGCAAACCAAACACAGGATAGCTTTAAACAATTTAATATTGGTACTCAGAACTATTTACAAACGTAATCATAATTGTATAATTGAAAATGAACATTTATTTCGAAAATAAAAGTATTCTATTTTCCTTCGCTTCTTGCCCCTTGTCGCTGAAACCCGTCGTACAGCCGTGTAAACGGTGATCTCTGGATAGCCCCCTCGGGAATTCTTGTAGAGACGCCTCTGGTAACTTCTGGACCGACTTCGAGGTAGGCGCGCGTTCTTCACTTGGCCCTCAGCGAAAGAGTTTCGGGCACATGTTGCTGTAATGTCAGGTTAATTAACTAAATATCGGATTCTTGCTTACGTGACGGCAGTTTCCTAAGGGATTGGCCCTTAGTCAGAGAATTCGCGGTGTGATGTTGGTGTAAGGAGCGGTGTCTCTAGGATTCGGTGGAGGGATTCGCCTGGTGAACGTCCTTGACCTAGCTGTTGGTGCGCAGGAGGTGATCTCGGGCTGCTCTGGTAAGTAGAATCCTATAGCCAATAAAAACATTAACCAATTCTTTCGAGGGGAGCAATTCTGTCTTTATACGGGCTTTTGAACTAGATATTACGAGACGCTATTGTCATATCTTAATCGCCAGCACTTGGGTTAAATAATTATTTCCAAAATGAAATTTAGGTTGTTTGCTAAGCAAGTTATCTCAATAGACGGGCCTGGCGGTCTCTAAAAAAGGAAGAGTCGTCGCCGGCAAACACGTCTTAATGATTTGTCAAATTAAATTATCAACAGATTTGGAATTATTTAACTTAATTTACATAGACGGGCCTGACGGTCTCTAAATAGAGTCTTCGTCGGCTAACACGTCTCAAGGATTTGTTACATTAAATTATTAACGAATTCGGATTCCTTTACTTAATTTGGATCTCGGGGAAACAAGTTAAAATAAGGGCAGAACGGCGGAGCGGCTCTCAAGCGAACTTCGTCCCGTACCAATTCTACCGGATATGGGACAGGTTTCAGGTTGCAATCGTGAAGGCGGCCTTCTCGTTGAAGAAGTCTTCGCCTATCGCCGACTACGGATCAGGTCAGGAAAATGAATCTAAGGTTGTAATTAAATAACTAGACAGGACGGACAGGGATCGGGGTCTAGGAGGGAAATGGATGCTGGTGAAGGTGTCGGTGGACAAGTGGATGAATGCTTTGAGAAGCGGTCGTGGAATTGCTTATAAGTGTTCGCCTTCGGGCTTCGTGCAGCGAACAACTTCCTCGGAGGGTTTAAGAGGGGACCGGCGCAGAGATGCGCAAACGTGGAGCGGGGGATCCGTTGATGACGCGCCGTTATCGCTGGACGGGCGTTTCAGATCTACAGCCCCTGATAATCAAAAATCGCTGAGGGGGAACGCGCTAATTAATTTTAATTTAAAAACGCGTTCGCGCGGGGCGAAACGTTACAGTGGAAGGAAGAAGACAGAGAAGAAGGACGAGAATAACTTAGGAAAAGCAGATAAAAGACCTGGCAGGGAGTAGAGGAAAGACCATAATATACATTAAAAGACTAGCGGGGGATAGAAGAGCATACAAAAAATGGCTAGAAGGGACATAGCCCTAAACAAAGACCCGACGTCTAACGGCAAAAGAAATAGATAAAAAAGAAGAACAAATATTTTCAAAATTGTTAGTTTCAAACTTCCACTTGCGAGAGAAGTTCTTGGGACCCTTTACAAATTTTTATTATTGAGGTAGAAATAAGCACATGATTTACACTCCTACTATTCAAAAAATACTTCGTTAATTACCGTGCAACCAACATATTCTATTTATATGCAAAATGCTTCAAGTTTCTTGTTATAAACAATACAAAGAAAACGTTAACATTAGGTCTTCAATCATTGCGTGAAAATGCAATTGCACTTTATCCATGTGTTATAACAATTTCTCAATACATAGTATATCAATACCATAAAATCTGTGGTCTCTTTCTTTCGTTCGTTCACAATGAACTCTTCAGCGTCGATTTCGACGTCAAATTTAAAAGAACAATTAAATCGTAAATCCTGTAGTTTCAATGTTCATCTATCAACATTTTTGTATCTATAATTGGTAAGGTTGTATATGTTTTTGATTTTGACCTTAGGCACCCTTTCCCACCGAAGCGGAGCTCGGGTGATTCACTAGTTTACTTATATTACTTATTCTAAGAGAATAGTGCTGAGTATTCGAACACGATTTGTAACAAATAACTCTATGCAACTTAATTTTTTTGGTATCCAACATAAAAAAACACGTAATTTCAAGTTAATGTAATATATGATCTGAACATCAACAACGATTCAAGCCTAAATCCTTAATTTGACCATAAAATAACAACTCTATATTCATTCAAATTCTTAAACGTCCTGAACTTTATCTTCGTTCAATGTTAATGTTCTAAAGTGTGTGAAATTAACTGTTGACATGTAAGATATTTCGTATCATGAAAGAAATACTATCACATATCTCAGGCTAAATATGATATATTAATTACAACAAAGATATTCCTTTATATTAAATTTGATACAATAATTTAGTTAGCCGTATGGAGTGTCTCATTTTCAATGGAATTCCTATATCTCCAGTACAAGTGCTATCAGTGCCCGAAAAATCATTACACACTATGGACTTAATAAATTAGGACTGACAGTTCAAAAATGAAGCTTTCAATATTTTATTTCGACGCGATAGTTTATTTGTATTTTAAATAATAAAAAAATAAGCACACTCTTTTGTTTCTATAACCTAATCAGGATTAACCTTTTTTATTGCATGAAATAATCACCAATACTGCCAAAAATATCAATATTCAGAATTTATTTGTTTTGCATAATAACTATTGGCAATAAATAAAAATCATTTCAAAAAAACGTAAATTATGAAGTTATCAATACTGTTCAAAAGATCTTACATTTTTCTAATACAGTAAACTCTTCTTATTTGCCATCTTATTCTTAATCATAAAGCTCATCTACCCTTTCGGATGTCAGGCCGCTATGGACCCAGTCGATTTAATTAACCTGCTAGCATTCTTTTCCACCTTTCTTCCCATTTTTCCTGCCTTGCGAAATACGTTGCACCTGTTCCTATTTCATGTCTCTTCTTTACTGCAGCTACTAGTTCTTCAAATTTTATTTATTTATTTATTTACTTCATATACTTTTTTGCTGTTTTTTTCTGTTCCTGCGTCCTATGTCGCCAAATTGTCTCATTTGACTTTCTGTATAAATTGTTGTTAGTAGTTTTATTTGCATGTTGGCCCTATGCGTCGAGTTTTTTTATTTTGTCTATCGTCACTTTTTCTTCTATTTTTCTAAGGAATTCCATTTTCGTACTATTTAATTTGATCCTCTGGCCTATATTTGTGCTTTAGCTTTTTTGATACTTCGTTTTTATCAGGATCGTTTTTTTATACTATTAAAGAGTATAGCCGTTGCTTCTAATTCCTAGTCTATAGTCTTATTATCCCGCCTCATTATTGGTCCTATATACTACCCTAGTGTCACGGCCGTAACTACGCAAAATTGCACTGTAGGCAAGCCAATATTTTGCGCCCCTCAGTACTAGAATTGCCACATATCTTTTTTGACAAAGATATTTTATTTTTCGAATGAAACGTCCTTCTAACTTTTTTAAATCTAAAACTCCTTTTGACAACCCAAAAAGTCTCAACTTCAGGTCCTATCTATTTTTAAAAATAAACTCTAATTTTTCCGTTTGTTAAACACAGGGAAGAACTAGAAACTTATCATATACCATAGTTGATAAGGCATTAATAATATTTTTGGTGTTTCTCAAACTTATACTATTTACTTTAGTTATACAACATTATGAGAATTATTTTTTTTAAATTTTGATACCAAAGTAAACATGAAATACGCCTTTGATGGTGTAAGAAGGAATAGAATAGAGATCGAGTTTAATATATTTTATCAAATATCCATATACTACATTGAAACGTGGTACAACTTTTGGGAAGGTAGTTGGCATAGCATTGTTAGAAGCTTAAATTTGAAACCCAAATTAACATTATTAAGATTTTCAATATGTTGTTTCAAAAATAAATAATCAAAATTTGAAAATTAGCTTTTCACTGTTTAAGTACTAAATGTCAAGGTGTTTGTAAACTTTTGAAAAACAATATAAAGGTGTTTTACTTCATCTTTATTGAACATAGGTGCCTGCATGATTGTCTTCTGTAGTGGACACCAAATAGAGATAGAAATAAATCTAGACTCCACAGAAATAATTCGTTCAAAGTTGCAAATTTACGTTAATTTCAAAGAAACTTGCGAAGAATGCTATTAGTTAGCAAAGAATGGCAACACTGTTGCTCCGAACAACTAGGTTCAATAAAAATTTAAATGTAATGATAATGCTTAAAAGATGAACTGTTTACTGTCGCGTTCTTGTAGGGTCAAAATTGATCTAAATCATGTGCGATCTAAATCTAGTATGAGTAGAATAGAAAAACAGAACGGTTTTAATCTAGAAAATGATTATTTGCATGGATTGTAATGTGTCGACCACATTGTTTGTTTGTTAATGGATAAGGTCTAGGCATGCAGAGTACCAGGTACCTTAGACAGCGACTGCTGTGGTCATATAGTCAAAGTCCTACTTACAATATTGCCGAGACTGAGGAGTTCCAACCTTAGCAAGGGATCTTTTACATGCTACACATCGTAGTAACATGGGACCCACGGCTTTACATTACTTCAGAATGATGGTCATATAGTCAGAATACTTAACCACTGAGCTACCGATCCCGGCTGTGCCGACCAGATTAAGCGCAATTCTCATTATTGACCTCAAAGCATGTCTAAAAAACGACAACGAATATTTTTGCTAAAAAATGGCTCTAACGATTTCGATCATTTTCACAGACATTCAGACTTTCGTTTCACTGTGATGCACTGTTCGGAGTGGGGAAACCTAAATACAAAAAAAAAATCAAAAAATGACCACAAAATCTCAAAAATCACTAACGATTTTAACATCTTTACAGACGACTTAACATTTTTATTCATATGTGATACCCTATACTCAGTATCTACCCAAAAATTCCAGGGAGGGAATATCTGGGGGTGCGGTCCAATTTCATACCGACAATTTTCCATGAAAATTTGCGGTTTTATAAAGCTATAGGACAATGGAACCAGACTTTGGTTTGACTGGTATGCGCCGTCCGATGTGAGGAGTCCCAAATACCTCATAAAGTGTCCAAAACAACGAGAAAGATCTTTTTTCGCAAAAGTTGCTGTAAAGATTTTGATAATTTTCACAGATGACAGTTCCCTCTTACTCATAAGTTATATTCCATAAGTCTCTTGATCGCAGAAATACTAGTTATCATTAGTATTATTTAGGATAAAATCGCCAATTAATTTTTTTGTAACAATACCCGCATCGTTAGTTCTTTTTTCATTAATTCAAAAGAAATAATTTTTTCTATTTTGGCACCCCTTGCCGCTTGCGCCCGCTACTCGGCCTATACCTAGTTACGGCCCTGCCTAGTGGTTACCTTTCCAGCTATATAGTGTGTTGATCCCATTTTCACTGTTACCATTGCTTTTGTCTTACTTTGGTTGATTTTCATATAAAATTTCTCTAACTGTCTTCTTAGTCTTTCTAATTTTTCCCTAATGCTTTTCCATCTTTCGCTCTTATATTTCAGTTTCCATGTTCCAGTTCCCGATTTTATACGGTTTTGATTCTTTTTTGCTCCTTTTATAGCTTCATCTAAGTCCACGAGAACGTACGCGGGTTCAATATGCATTACTGCCTAAATCTTCTAGTAATTTCAAACATTTTTTATTCTTCTTGTCGTGTTCCTACATAGTTCGTTGTATTTTAGTGCAGGATTTATATACTTCTAATTGAACATTTCTCTTTAAATCAATACATTCCACATGTCTTCTCTATTTACCCCCATTAAAAGCGTTTTCTAGATCTTGAGTCAGTCTCCCCTTCCCTCATCGCTTTTTCACTTATCTGTTCTAGAATAAAGATGGCATCGCATCTTCAGCTCCTCTATTCTAACTAAACACAAGTTTCTTCCTTATTTTTAGTTGAACTATTGTTATATAGTAAAATCGCGAAAACTAACGGTGCACGCCATCAAATATTTAGTTATTAATTTAATAGCTATTTAAGTAACAAGGAATGTAAGGACCTATTAACATTTGAGGTAGGGAAGTATAAGCCAAGGCCAAGCCGCGGCTTGGTGCCTGCCGAAAATGTTAATAGGCGATACACTCCGAGTTATTTTATTATATTTTTCCCGCTGCTTATTGAAATTTTCCTAGATTCTTTAAGAAATCGTTTGGTTTGTCACCTGTCACTAGGATTAATTTTCGTGAGTCGTATTACCTGTGAGTGTCACATGTCACATAAACACTTGCAATTACAAACAAAACGTGTAAGTCTGCATCTTGCGTTGCTAATTTTATTATCTTGGGAACTTAATAATAATATTAAGTACCGTTGTCAAGAGAAAGCAGCAATAGTATATTATACATCAAGGTAGCGAAGCGCAGTATTATAACCTGAGCGCATATTAGATACTAAGCGCGCATCGCGAAGTATCTAAAGCGCGAAGGTTATAAGACGATTCGCTACCGTGGTGTATATACTATTTTTTGCACTACCAAACGGCTTAATACCTAAATTCCCAACAAATTTCGAATATATTTAAACTGTCGACCTGACAATACAGCACTTTAAAACGTCAAAATTAAAATAGTCATATTTGGTAACTTAGCAATTTATTAGTTACCACGGTGAACATTGTTTATTTTACTTTCTCTCCCGTGGTGGAGAAAATCAACTTCACGACCTAAAGATAGGCCAATAACGGTGCGTTCTGAGACTAGTAGTGCAAAATAGTATATTATGTTATTAGGAGCAAAAGTTATACTTTATGTGGCGAGGCTGGACGGGTTATCTACCGAGCTTGCGAGGCAGATAAGTACAGCCGAGCCACATAAAGATACTTTTGCTCCGAATAACATATAGTATTTTTTCTTCAAACGTTTTTATAACAAATTATTTACAATTTTGTGAATAAAATTCGAAGAAAATTACTTGATCTCGTCAGCGGCAGATAATATTATCTGCCGCTGACGAACGGCAGATAAAGTTGTCAGCGGCAGATAATAACTTAAAGTGTTTTAGATGCCATGGCAATGAAGTGACCGTTTAGCATCATCAATCCAGCAGTATAATGGCGCATTTTACTGCCGTTTGAAGAAAAACAAATAAAATCGCCGACTTACTCGTTTTGTTACTAAGTCTGTATCACTTGCTTACATGATCGACAGCGGGAAAAGTTACTATTTGATGACGTGCACCGTTTGTTTCTGTGATTTTACTATAAAAAGTTTTGCAACTGCACAACTGTCCTTGCAGTTCTGGCATTTTTTTAATCGCCCTTTTTAGAGATCGGTGCTATTACCAATTCTCCGATCGTTGAAGATGTTCTTGATTAATTCCATTTCTTCTTCTGGTATTTCTTTCAACATATCTGATATCATTTTGTCGCGACGAAGTACTTTTGCTGCTCTTGCATTTATTTACTCGTTTTTGATCTCACCAGGAAGATGCTAAAAATAAGTTGAGCATATAGAATAATTAACCAAGAAGTACTAAGAAGAGCAGAGTCAGAAAGGAAACTGTGGAGGTATATCCAAAGAAGGAGAGGTCAACTAATAGGTCACATACTGTGAGGAGAGGGGCTACTAAAATCTAAAATTGAAGGAAACATGTCAACAAAACATGCAAGAGAACGACCACGGCTGCAATACATGAAACAAATCATGGTAGAAGTGGGTAGCAATAATTATACGGAGCTGAAGAGAACATATCAAGACAGACACAAGAGGAAAGCTGCGTCCGTCCAGATCAGTGATTCCCAAAGTGGGCGATACCGCCCGTTGGGGGGCACTGGAACGATCCAGGGGGTCGATAGTAGCCTCGGGTGCATTTGGGGGGCGGTGAATCAAACTAAGGGGGCGGTGAAAGCTTAAAAAAGGAAGAGAAGATATGAAGATTTCAAAAACCGTTCGTACATATTTCATCTATTGTGTAACATAGTGTAACATTATTTTTTAAATAAACACACAAAATGCAAGTTACAGATTTATTTATCCCATAAAGACTATTTACCATTATTAAATGTTTTTATTCTTCTTCATACCATTTGTTACTTTATTTATTTAGTCTGTTTATTAAAATTCGTTTATTCTCCGTTTCTTTAATTTTATTTTATCACATTCTTTAATACACCATCCAGAAAGTAAATACCATTATAATAAGAGGTTTTTATTATTCAAATTTGCTTTTATTCAAAATATAGGTTACAAATACAGAAAAAAATTGGTTATTTTAAAAATATCATTTTCTCTAGCAATAATAATTTATACCAAATTTCTATATGACATATTTTATTATAACAGTTCATAATTGACTTTTCAGATAATTATTTGAGTTTGGCTTTCACTTTAGTTATTCCGATTGTCAGTTAATACAAGTTAAAATCTAAGCTCTGATGTTACCAAACAACTATCCCAACTAAATCAACTTATATGCTCGAACCTTTTTAATAAATTATTCATAATTTAACAGTAACTGTATCTAATATATCATTCATTAAACAATTCCCAAAAATTATATTGTACTTTTAATGTATAAATTCTCGCTTGTACTTTTTAATTGCTAATTAATTTATTCTTTCAAAATAATAGGAATACTTTTATAGATAATTATCAGTCTCAAGAAGCTACCACTACAATTTCTTTCTGTTTATTCGCTTAAAGAATGTAGATTTTCAGAGGGAGCTGAGTATTTTTTTTTTGAAAAGGGGGCGGTAAGCCAAATAAGTTTGGGAACCACTGGTCCAGATGAAAGACTAGAAACCTAAGAAAGAGATCTCATTGCTTTGTTGTTGTTCTTGTCCACTTTGTAGGTTTGTTATTTTGTTTTCTTGGTCTTTATCATATATTGTGTCCTACCTTTTAATAATTCTTTAAAATATTGCATCCATCGATCCAATCATTTCGTCTTCTGTATCTGTTTCTTCTTTATCGTCTTTTACGAAGAAAGTTGAGTGTTTTTCTGTTTTTGATATTCTTCAGAACCCCGTAGAATATTTTTTAATTTTCTTTGTAAGCGTTTTTAATTATTTCACCAGAACTGATACAAGTTTTTGGTTTTTCTTCTTTTATTAATCTTTTCACATTTCCTTTTTAGTTTTGTACTCACAATCTAAGTTCCTATTCTTACTTCCGTATTGATTCCTATTTAAGCTATATAGACATGGAAAGTCGAAATAAATTTAATTTTTTAAATGTAAAAGTAAGAACTAGTAAATACGGGCAAAATGCACCAATTGCTAATCATTTAAATTAGGTATACACGTTAATTGTTTATGGTGGTATGTAGCCTATAACTTGAGGGTATAGAAATTCATTTTTAACATTAATGAAATTACGTCATGCATATTTACTGCTAGCATAATTTTCAACAATCATTAAATTTATTTAAACCGGTTTTAATATATTAATTAATCCTATGATGTAACTAGGAACTTATTAAGATATAGCACAGCTGTGAAATTTTGTGAAAGCTAATTTTTGGACTATAAACCATATACCATAGCGAGTCCACAACTGATGTATAAACCTTAACTGACAATTTTGTTGGAGGAAAACTAGGTATTGTGTAGGATATTAAATACTATACCACCTTTAAAATCTCTGAATTAGGAATATACTTATTTGTGTTTATTGTATTAATTAATATATGGAGCTATGGAAAAATAATATAAATTGCTTTAATTTCTATATTACAAAGGTTACGTAAAATAAAGTAGAAATATTTTTTTTTAAATTATTTGCATATTTACAATCTACTCAGAAAATACAAGTGAGTAATTAGTAAATGTTATCTTAAATATCTACATGTCATGATTTGGGATCAGGCCATTACCGTATTCCCAGGGTTATACACTAACAGAAGGCAGTTAGGGGAGTAAATCTAGTGGCCAGGTGCGTTGAAGTCTTCTTGCGGCTGCTGGTTGGCGTGCGAGATGCCCTACAAGGTCATTTTCATGTCCTGGTAGCTTGAAGTTGTATGCTTGTGCGAATCTTTGGATTTCAGTTGTTACATGAGGGATTTTCAGGTCGGTGTGGATAGAATCGTTGCTTACATACCATGGAGCGTCAGTGATTATTCGGAGTATTTTAGATTGTATCCGTTGTATGATCTTTGTATGGGATGCTTTTGCACAACCCCAAAGCTGGATACCATAGGTCCAGATGGGTTTTATGATAATTTTATAAAGCAGTACCTTGTTGGATAACGAAAGCTGCGAACGCCTTCCGATTAGCCATTGCATCTATTTCAGTTTCAAATCTATTTGTTGTCTTTTTTTCTTGATGTGCTTATCCCAGTTGAGTTTTTCGTCAAGGTGCATACCTAAATATTTTATTTCTGACTTAGTTGGGATTTGAATATTGTTAAAACTGGTGGGAGGGCACACAAGTCTTCTGTTAGTGAAGGTTATTTGAGCTGACTTGTCGCTGTTTACTGTGATTCTCCATTTGTTGGTCCAGTCCTGTAGGAGATTGAGGTGGTTCTGTAAGTGAGTTGTCGCTAAAGCAGGTGATTCACTGGTTGAGAGGATGGCTACGTCGTCGGCGAACATGGCAATAGTAGTGTTTTGCGTGGTTGGTGAATCAGATGAATAAATCAGGTAGAGTAAAGGGCCTAACACACTTCCTTGCGGCACTCCTGCTTTAATTTGATGGTAGTCCGAGGCTGAGTTATTTATTACAACTTGGAAGAATCTTTCGGTGAGGTATGATTTTAGGATTAAATAGATCTGAGCTGGGAATTGTAGTTTGATCTTGAACAGGAGGCCTGCATGCCAAACCTTATCGAAGGCTTGCTTTATATCTAGGAAAGCAGCTGCGGTAAATTTTTTGGTTTCGAGAGTTTCTATTATTTGATTGACAATTCGGTGGCATTGGTGTATCGTTGAGTTGGCTTCACGAAAACCGAATTGGAAGGGCGGGATTATTTGGTCAAGATTAACAGCTTTTTTTATTCTTTTCAATAGGAGTCTTTCAAAGAGCTTGGATAATAGAGGTAACAGGCTTATCGGTCTAAAGGAAGATGGGAGGTTGGGTGGTTTGCCAGACTTTGCGATCATAGTAATCTTAGCATACTTCCATTGTAGTGGGAAGTACGTTAATCTCAATATACTATTGTATATGGTGGTGAGAAGGCTCACTGTCTTTCGTGACAAATGTTGCAGTACTTCACCTACAATCAAGTCATAGCCAGGGGCTTTTTTGGTGTTCGTAAGGTTGATTTGCTGGCGTACTTCTGACGGAGAGAAGGGTTGTATTGGCGGCGAGAGTTGGCACGGAGCGGTTAGAAAATCTTGAATTTCAGTGTCGTCGTAGTTCTCGTGTGGGTCCGGGGTATCGAACACGGTGACAAGGTGTTCTGCGAAGGTGTTTGCTTCGTCCTTGTCTGTTCTGGCCCATGTATTATCAGGCTTTCTGATTGGTGGTATTGCTATTATGGGTCTCTTGAATTTTTTCGTTGCTTTCCAGATTGAATGGTCGTTAGGAGAAAGCTTGGTAATGTATTCTTTGAAAGTTTCGTTGCGGGCTTCCGTAAGTGTGGTATGTAGTTGATGGGTAAGTCTATTGTAGATTGTTTTGTCGTGCCTGTTCTTTGTTCTTTGCCATTTTTTCAGGGCTCTTCGTTTCTCCGCTAGTAGGTTACGTATATGGCGAGGAATGTTATTGATTACAGGAGTGCTATTTATAGCAGTAGGTGTGGCTTGCCAAGCAGCGACTTGTATTGTTGTCGTAAGGTGATGAACTGCTTCATCAAGGTCTTGATTATCTTTAATTCTGATTCTTAGATTAATGTTTTCTTCTAATAGGTCTCTGAAGTGATCCCAATCCGTGTGTTTGTTACAGAGCCTAACTGGCATTTCTTTGGTAATTATTGTTGTGCTGACGGTGATAATGACTGGGGTGTGATCAGTGGAGAGGTCGTAATTAGATTCTGTTTTGGTGTAAATGTTAGCTATTCCATTGACAACTGCATAGTCTAATAGGTTTGGGAGTTTTTGTGGGTCACTAGGCCAATACGTCGGTTCTCCGGTTGATAGGAAGTTGAAATTGTTTCTCTGGATTGTTTTTAGTAGGTTGCGTCCTTTCGGGTTGATAAGTCTAGAGCCCCAGGCTGTATTTTTTGCGTTCCAGTCTCCTCCTGCTAAAAATTTAGTGCCTAGTGATCTGAGAAATTCTTCATATTCGTCAGACGAGATGGGATGCCTCGGTGGGCTGTAGATGGCTGAGATTACAAGCGAATAGGGGAAGGCTTGAACATTTATGGCTGCACTTTGAATCTTTTCGGTTAGGTATGGTTGAAGTTCATGATGGACAATCGTGTTCTTAATTATCACAGCTGATCCGCCGTGCGCCGTCCCGTCTGGGTGATTGGCATAATATGTGGTATAATGCGGTATTTTTACAGTGGTCCTATTAGTTGCATGAGTCTCGGAAACGAGCAGTATGTCAATTTGTTGTAGTTGTAGAAATATTATTACTTCTGGGATATGGTTAGTGATACCGTTGGCGTTCCACAGCGCGATGCGTAGTGAAGTAGCCATTTTACGCTATTTTATTTATCACTGTGGAAAGCATGTTTAATATCATGCTGTTCTGACTTATGAGCTGGGAAAACATGTTTTTAAATTCGTTGAGAAAAGTTGTGAGCATTTCGGGAATGTTTATTTCTTGTTGGATTTGAGTTGGGGAGCTGTAGTTCCGTTTTGTCCATGCTTGAGGAGTGTTGGTTACGCGTTGTGCTTCACCGCTGTGGTTATTAGATTGGTTACGGAGAGGGGGGAATTCAGTTAGGGTGAAGTTAGGAGGAGCTTGTTGCAGACGGGATTGGTTAGCTATTCCTCTAAATGGCGAGTTTCGGGCCCTTTGGAGGTCTTGGTATACTGTGCAACCCTTGTAATTGGCAGGGTGATCTCCGCCACATAGGCCGCACTTGGCCGGGGTATTTCGATCTTTTTTGCATATTGCAGTGTTGTGTCCGCCGCCACATTTTACACAAACATAGGGTTTATTGCAATAAGATTTAGTATGCCCGTAGTCTTGACACCTTAGGCATTGCGGAATAGTGTTTTTCTTTTTAGGAGGTTCAATCGCGACTACCATATTTCCGATATATTTGATATCAAAGATTTTTTTATTGTTCTCGCTTGGTTCGAGGTCGACCATGAAAAGGGAGAGAGGTTGCTTAGTTACCCTATGGCGCATATTTATGATGTTACGCACTTTATGACCCTGTTTAGCTAGCTCATCCTTTATGGTGTTTATCGAAATGGAATGGTGGAGGTTCCGAACCGCTACTCTATATGCTCTGTCTTCTTTTAGTTGGAAGGTGTGGTGTACGATGTTTTCATCTTTTAAATGTTTCGACAACTTTCTGTGAGAGTCGGCAGTATGGGTATTAATTCTAATTGTGTTATTTGATGCTGCTGACGTGTGATATTGCTCTGCCTCAAGGACTTTAGTGAGATTTGTGACCATTTTTTCATAGTCATTTACTCCATAGATGTATATTGGTGGGGGTTTTACAGTTTTAGGTTGTTGATTGTCAATGTTGTTAGTAGTTTGTGTTTGTGCGAGTATTTCATATCTGTTAGACGTAGGCAGTTGGTTTGGTTTAGTTAATTTAGGATTCAATGGAGTTGTATTCCTTTTCCTTTTTTTAAATGTTTGCCATTCATGTTTTGGACTACGTTGACTTTCTTCGTCGTTGTCAGCAGTCATATTGGTGTCCTCGATCGTTTTCTCGTTATCATTTATGTCTGATTCTGATGGGGTGTCACTGACTGCTTCATGAAGTTGTTGCTGATTACTTTTGTTGGTTTGCATTGCCTGGCTAGACGGGGCAATATTTGGGTTCGTTACAAAAAGGGAAGTCATCATTATTTGATTGTTGGTTACATATGGAAGTTGAGGATTATAGTGATTTTGCGGTTGTAAGGCAGGGTATTCCTGGATACCAGGGATATTAAATGTAAAACCGTAATTTTCAGGAACGAATTGATTGTTTATAGCTGGTATTGTTGGAGGTCCTGGGCCATAGCCGTTACCGGACGGGAACATAATTTATGGCGTATTTACGTACATTTAACAGGTAAATAAAAATCCCGTATACGTACGAATTTTCAGGTAAATATGTAGAATCAGTCAATCAGCGTAGGTACTTGACCTCCTGTTCACTATCTATTTATGGCACTGCACTTGTAGAGATAACAGAACTCGTGGAGTATGTGTTCACTCTTTAAAAGCCAAATGCAGAAATATTTAAAAACTTGAAATACTAGGCCATTTCAAGATATCATAGATATTGAAAAAAAACTACTTTAATTTCGTAATTCGAATAATAAAAGCAATCCATGCTACAGAATCTGAGATGATATTTACGGCTTTTTAATAGTACAGTATCTACCACCGGCAGCGCGGGTGTTCCCGCCGGGTCCTCGATCTGTCGCATGATCGTGGCTACGGCAAATCAAAACGTAAACAAACCCCCACCCTGCCGCCAACTAACCAGGGGCTAAGGTCACTACATTAATACACTAACCACAGTATAAACATCTGACGTTAACTTCATTCGCTGTTAAAATAAACAAAAGAGCATCAACACATTAGTGCTTATGACATTTTATTCCATAGTAAACAAATTTTGATGCGCTTTTGTTTATTTTAACAGCCAATTAAAATTAACGTCAGATTAGTGACCTTTAAAAAACTGGCTTAAGTGTAAGGTACCGCCATTCCGTTCCTCGAGTGAGAATGTGAGAAAATTGTAAAATAAAGATAACAAATACAAATTTACCAAGTGCAATAGGGAAGACACTAGTTTTTGGGGATTTTGTTTTTGGTGTAATGGCACTGCTGCAAAATTAAATTATTGTTAGATTGTGTTTTTATCCCCAGTTGTATAAAATTGTGCTGCAAGGATAGATATCAAAAAATCACTAATGGTGGTAAATTACACTTTAGTGTGTTAATCTAGTGACCTTACCCGGCGCAGAACATTTGCACCGCGAGTGGCAGACTACGGTACTACTAAAGATCCGCAAATACCATCCCAGGTTTTGGAGAGCGGCCTGCATGGGAATCGGTATCCTTACCTCTTACTTCATGAGTATAACTATAACATTAACCAACTAACCCAACTTGATCTGAAATTTACTTTATATGACGTATTCCATAATTCCGAATTACTCTGTATATTTTAACTTTGTTCTTGCGCTAACTTCATGTGGGATCGTTTAAAGATGGCTGTCACTTGGAATGTCATCGGTCTGTTTGGATGATGATTATGTTTTTGAATTGAAGTTCTAGCAGTTGCAGAAGTAAAAACTGCGAACATTGGGGCGATTTGGCTGAAGGCGCGTCCGTGCAGCAAGTTATTCCACAGTGACTGCAACCATAGCACTTTGGGTTAGATACGTGTCAAACCTTACAGGTAAAATGTAAAACTTGAAGGTGACATATTTACGCAATTATAGAACTTTTAATTGCTTTGATCATTAATTGTTTGTTTATTAGTTGTCCAACATACAAAGTTGCCAATAAATTATCAGTCACGCCAACAACACTTTTGCAAAAAAAATCTGCATCGAGTTGTGCGAAACTTTTGGTTAAAAAGCATGAAGATCTGTTTTCTTTCAGGATGTCGAACTTAGTGCCACCGCTGCTAAGCAACTCTCCTCCACCCATAGTTGGCGCATTGGACGAGGAAGATGATGAGTTTGGCGATTTCGCCGTAGCTATGGATTTATCTTATGGCTGTGATGGTAATTGGCTTTCTTCAGTAAAAACAATTATTAATGGAATTCATTTGCAGCTTTATCTTTACCATCTTCGCCAAAAAAGCCCGCTAAAGAAGCGAATGAGTCAATTTCTAACCATTGTAACAATGGTGATACTAACTGTAGTCAAATTACAAACATAAATGCATCCAAATCTGTTGAAAAGGATTTTCAGGACAGAAGAAAAGCTGGTGAGCCAACTAGTGTCGATGAAGTGACCGACGTGGTTAGTGAAAGTAGTGTTGGACAAGAAATTGAAGCTGATCCTAGTGTAAATAATTTATTGTACAATACTAATAAAATTAATGTTAAGCTGGACATGTACAACGGCTTTCAGTATTTTCCTGAAATGCCACCCGATATACTGCCAGAAAATGAAGAAGATGAGTTCGCAGATGTAGAGGAGCATTTCGTAAATGAATGCGACGATTTTCATGAAAGTTCCAGAAGCTGTGAAAATGATACTAGAGAAGTTACTAGTGAAACTAATAGTTACGTACACTCACAACCTAGTCGACAGCTTGCCAATGGGACCTTAGCAGATAATAATTTAGAAGCAGAAAAAGCTGACGCCATTGATAGTTGCAATGATTTGAAGAGTGATGAAAATATTGATGGACAAGTTATGGGTGCCCTTGAAGATGTAAATCAAAGTGATACACTTGCTTCTAAAGATTTAGAAATGCGTGGAACTATTATATCTGAAGAAGCAAAAGATGAAAATATCTGTAGTGATTCAGAAAGTTTTTTAAATAATGACGTGCATGGATATTCCAATATAACATGTGAAGAGCAACCAGAATTATCAGATAACATCACTACAAGTGAAGGTATTTTAACAAAAGATAACAATTTGTCAACAAATGATGGAGAAGATGAAGATTTGAAGTTGAAGAATTGCTCCGTGGTCAAGGATGTACATTTAGAAGATGTAATTGGTGATTCTAAAGGCCATCTTTCAAAGCTAGCAGAGGAAATAGCTACTAATGATACTATTGATCAGATGAAGGATGATCTCAGTTCTAAATGTTGTATAAATGACGAGGCAGAAGATGATTTTGCAGATTTTGAATCTGTAACAATGGATTTAAAATTACAAGTAAACTACGACCCCCAAGAAAAAACAAACGTAAAGGATTTAAAACTACAACTAGAACAGGACATCCAAGGCAAAACAAATATAAATGAAGAGAATTTTGGTGATTTCAGCAGTTTTCCATCCACAAGCGAGCAGCCTATTGAATCCAAAGAAGTATTAAAACCTTTAGAGGATGAAGATGATGACTTCGGCGACTTTAACGATTATTCTGTAGAAAGCCATTCCTTTCTGAATACAGCTGAAGAGACCGAAAAGGATGTGCCACAACTTCAGCGCATGCTGAGTATAGATATCGAAGCTATTCCCCAAAAGGTGCAGGCTATTATTTTGGAAATGTTCCCAGTTGTGGAACAATCAACTGAGGAGTACCAGCCACAGGATTTTACAGCCAAAAATCCGATCTTCGAAGGGTTGAAAGATATCACTGATACCGCAGCTTTATTGTATCAGTGGAGCAAATCCAACAGCCAGCACTTCTTACTGCAGGCGCTGAACATCGATACCAGAAACATTGTAAGTGCTTTTGCATTTCTTAAATATTAGATTTAATTGAACGATGCCTCCTTATTGGGGGAATGTGCAGACAGTATAATGATAACTAATGTTTGTGCATCTGGTTCTTATGCTAATTAATAATGTCGACAGGTTTCGAATGTAAATGACTTACGATTTTAAAAAGCCACTTACTCATATCAATTTGTCACCTCCCTTTGTGTAAGTGCATAACTGTAAAAATGCGTTACCAAATTTCCTTTAATTGGAAAAATGCAGTTTTCATATTGTTTGGGAGTGAAACTATAGTCTGTTTTTTTGCTTTATGATTCAGAGCAGGCTTTGCTTTGGAATTTTTGTAACAGTGTAGGTAGTTGGTTACAAAGAAAAAACACTAGTAATGTCAAAAACTTATTACAACTGTCAATGTGTTACCTTATAAGCACTATTATACATAATGAAAGCTAAAATTACTGAACTACTGACATTAAATAAGGTATTGCTTTATTTTAAGAACGTTTATTTAAACATGGTTGTTATCTGACTACAGAAACGTCATAGAATTTCTAGACATCGATTTATCTTATATGTTCTAATGTAAAAATATATTATTAACAACTTGCTGGTGATTTTTATTTGCAGATCTGTGTTGTAGAAGTTATTATTTATGCTAAACATATAACAGGGATTAACTGTTTTTCAACATTACCTAAAAATTTCACCGTTCATACACTTATGATAGTCCCTGTCATTATTGGCAGAGTCCAACAGTAAGTCACACCCTGGTAACAATTCTGATGTGCATCCTGCATGCAAAATAGTGTATCTCTTTCCCTCTGCCTTAACTTTAGATGGATTACTTTTCAAGTCTGTGTCGTGGGTCCACCTAAAACATTGGTTCCATTGCGAAATATCCAAGTGTTATTCAAAAACAGGAATATACATTTTTCACTAGAATTTCGAAATTGTAAATATTTCTATAAAAAAGCAATCATCGCCGAAATTACATGATTCTTCTCACACAACAATTTTCTTGCATTCACAATTTTAAGCCTATTTATATCCCATATTTTTTAATGTGTAGTATAATTTTGAACGACTACCAGTTTAATTTAGTTCCTCTCTTGCACATCGCAATAAATTATCCAAAGTAAAAAAATCCCAAATTTTCTTCTTGATATCCTCCCTGAAACTTTCCAAATTAGAAATTCCTTTTTCTTTTTCATATTGTCATTCGGTTGTTGCTGGAGTTGTGATTTTGCTTCATTTAGAATATTAAACACAGTTTCATTCATAATCTATAGCCTCTTTTACCTTTCGGTGTCGAGGACCATTCATACCTCGCGATTTTATAATGGTTTAATTCTTAATACTTACATCAAAGATTTGACCAACTCTTCCAATGATGGCTGTTTTACTTACTTTACCATTGATATCTTTTATATTAGTAAAACAAGGTTTTATATCCACTTTAGTTTTACTATTAATATTGCTTTTTCGTGCCATTTTATTAAACGTTATTGAAGTGTCAACTTGACAATCCCGGTGACATTGGTTTTGACATTAGGTATATTTTGTAACTAAACTGTTGTACACTGCTAAAATAATATAAATGCAAGGCCTGCTCTGAATTATAAAGCAAAAAAACAGACTATATTTCTGTTCTGTTTAAACTAAACAGTAGCTGATTCAGATCTAGTTGCACCTGCGCTAATAACCGTAGCCCAAAGTTTGAATATTTTTGTTTCTAGCGGTCAAGTTTTCTTAACCTAGGGGTCGTGAGGAATGTGTCACAAGGTCGCGAAGAGAGTTGTGAATGTTCGATTAACAATAGTTGTACTACATAAATAAATACTTTATTTTCAAACATCATAAAAGTGACAACTTATGTGACTTGATAGACAACGTAAATGCGTTGCTTTTATGTTTAGGCATAAAAGTTGTTACTTTTACACTGCCGGAGTAAAAGTACTGTAAAACTTGATTAGCTTTCGAATATTTTTGACATTGGCCTTCTTGATTGTCGGGAACTGACGTAGACGTCTATTCTGGATAATCGTCCCGGACTTGTCTAACTCTCTTAGGCTCGTCAGTCAAACGCATCTGATCTCGCCACACAAAGTATCTTTTTTACTCCTAATAAAATAATATACTAATATTTAAATAACTAAAATACGTTGCACAAAAACTAGAAAAAATATCAAACCTGGAGCAGCTAAAAACTAAATACAAGTAGCATCTTTAGTTCATGTTCTTTTTATGGGTATTTGGCCACCCTGAAAAATTAAAAATATTAAATATTTAATTTAATGTGAGCGGATGGCCCCGCGAGCAAATGTTTGCCTGTTACGCGGTAGTCGTTAACCCCTAACAAGGGAACTTTTCCTCAGTTTCGACGGGCAAGGCTAGCCACCTGCCCGGCCTAAGGCCAAAGAGGGCTCATAGAACCACTTTGTGGTTAAAACAGGCCACTGGCCTATATATAATAAGAGAAAGACGAAGAAATAATTAATAACATGAATTGTATCACGCCACATAAAGGTTTTAGAGATTATCTTAGCATCTTTAGGTGTAAAAAAATAAATAGCAGTGCAAAACTTATGAATGCAGAGGTGTTTCAACGTTTTAACCAGAGAATTTCCATTCTTAAACTTTTCTCAGACATGGGGGAGTCGCCAAGTTACAGCTAATGAAATAGGGGTCGCCCGTACAAAAAGATTGAGATATGCTGTAGTAGGTAGGGATGTTCCGAATATACAAAAATTCGTATTCGCGAATACGAATACCGGATACAAATACTCTTATGAATATTCGAGAATACGAATACATGATGACTAGATGATTGATGATTAATAACATTGTTTAGTATTGATAATATGACTTTGGCTTCCTTTTTAATAAATTTTCGTTGTGTTCAAGCAAATTTTAGAAATAGTATGGAAAATAGTTTTGTTTTTTATTTAGGGCCGGTTGCAGAAAGCAATGTTAAGTCTGGTGTTAGCTAACGCGACGTCAAAGTGAACAAAAACGAATCAAATCTCAAATGTTTATGGTAACTAATACATTAGTAAACAAGATTTGATGCGATTTTGTTCACTTTGACGCGACGTTAGCTAACACCAGACTTAACATTGCTTTCTGCAACCGGCCCTTAATGTTATAGAATGGTTAATATTTAAAAACATATTATTTAATGTATGAATACTTGTTTAATATTTTTATTAAAATTCTTATCTATATTTCTATAATTTTAATGTCAAATACTCGTATAATATTCGTGTTAATTTTGGCGAATACGATTACGAATACAAATATTGAAAATACAGCGAATACTCGCGAATACGAATACGAGTATTCGGAACATCCCTAGTAGTAGGTATTTAAGTAGAACCTTTGGAAATTTGATGGGATCGACTCCAAAAATCAGTGATGGTTTATGAATATCATTCTTTTTATTGCTCTTCATGTGTAGCGGATGTTTCAGTGAAAACCTGACAATGGGTGAAGTTGTATCTACTCTTCTGTGTGAATAGCATGCATGTAATATCATTTTGTTGGATAGTTTGCCACACTAATGGTATGGTATGGTACAAGTCTGTAATAACACAAAAACTCAATCAAGACCAAAAAAACATACATTTTGTATTGACACAAGTGAAAAGTCAAAGGGACAAAGTAATTCGAGGTTAGGTTTTGCGTCAGTTTGTGTCAAAAGTGACGCAAACCCTAACCTTTTTTATTTTTTTTTTTAATTCCGGAGGAGGGGAAATCTTCTGAAGACATCCTCTTTGGATGTACTGGATTCACCTGGGAAGTTGTTCACTCAGGCGCCGGTAAGAATCTAGTTTAGCGACCAACTCCGATCGCTAATAACAAGTGTCACTACGCGCCACCAAATTTAACATTACCTTACCTTACCTTACATAACCTAACCTTACCTAACCTAATCTAACCTATCCTTACCTAACCTAACCTAACCTAGACCAATGATTACTGAGATACAGTACTATAAAGTTTTTTTTTATAAAATTTTTGTCGTGGAAAACACTCTGGGACCTTCGGCGGGGCGCCGCGCAGCGTACCTCACCGAAAGATAATAACAAGTGTCACTGCGCACCACCAAACCTAACCTAACCTAACCTAGACCAATGGTTACTGAGATACAGCACTATAAAGTTTTTGAAAAACGCCCCCCAGCCATTAGCAAAATATATACAAAAATAAGGGACCATCCGACTGAAAATTAATTGCAAAGTGTTAAAAAAAATTTCTTTGTGGAAAATACTCTGGGGCCTTCGGCGGGGCGCCGCGCAGCGTACCTCACCGAAGGCTAATAACAAGTCACACCTTACCTAACCTAACCTAACTTTACCTAACCTAACCTTACCTAACCTTTTTTTTTTCTTTTTTTTTACTTGTTTGGAGGGGAAACCTTCTTAGGGTCCCCGCGGGAAGATCTTCTATTCCGCAGGGGACTATGGGATTTCTACCCACTAAAACCCCTCCATGGATGAGCAAGGGTGACCTCGGACTGCTGTGGCATTAGTTCAAGATCATTCTTTAGTTCCCATTGTTTTCTGTCCGGCATTTAAGTTTCCTCAGCTTTTCTTACCCTTTCATCCTCTTCTTTCCTCAACATTATTTTCTTTATAAATTGATGTATGTTCTCCCATGCCTCTTCACTTCTTAGCATTATATTTGTTAGATTTGCCGTTATAATATTTTCCCCAATTGCCCTTTCCACCATATTTCTTTCTCTTTCTCATCGGATGCATCTAAATATGGTGTGTTCAGCTGTATCTCTTTCTGCACAATACCAGCATTCTTCCTTCTCTGCTTTCCCAATACGCCTCAGGTATTGGTTGAAACATCCATGGCCTCTAACCCCTTGCGCCATGTGGTATTCCATTTCCCCGTGTTTCCTCTTGACCCATTTGCTTATATCTGGTATTAACTTCCTAGTCCACTCTGCCTTTCCTTCCAGTGCACTCCATCTGGTCTGCCACTTTCTTATTATCTCCTCCTTGATTTCCGTCTTCCCAATTCCATTCGTCCTTTCGTATGTTTTTACTCTTTCTTCCACCATCAGGTCCAGTGGAGTTGTTCCGGTAATTTCCTGTAACGCTTCCGTGGATGTCGTTCTGTATGTTCCTCCAACTGCGATCATCAGCCTACGCTGTATCCTTTCTAGCATTTGCCTATATTTCATATACTTTACGGCCTTCCTCCAAATTGGTGCCGCATACAAGACAATGGAGTATACCACGGTCGCAATCACTCTTCTCTTACTACTCTTCGCTCCTCCAATTCTGGGCATTATTCTTGACAGCTGCTGTACCACTGCTTCTGCCCTTTTTGTAGTGTGTATGACATGTTCAGTTGCTTCTGTTGATTTAATACTTGCATCGTTGATATTAATTTCCATTTCTTTAATTTTCCTTCTTGCCACTAACAGCATCATTTCCGTTTTTTGCGGTGCCATCTTAAGCTGCCTTTCCCTCATCCAATCATCTACCTTTTTTTAGTGCTCTCCTGGCTCTACTTTTCATTGTTTCCTCATCTCTTCCTCTTGCAAGCAACACTACGTCATCAGCGTATCCTATCGCGGTTACGCCCTCTGGCATCTGCATCTTTAGTATGCCATCATAATAGATATTCCACAAAAGGGGCCTCAGTATTGACCCCTGGGGTACCCTTCTTGTTACCTTCATCTTTGTACCTTCTGTGACTTCCAGCCACCTGTCTTTTAAATAGCATCCTACAATTTCTATTAGGTACTTACTGATATTTTTTGCCTTCATTTCCCGCATAACCTTACCTAACCTAACCTATCATAACTTTATCTAAACTAACCTAACCTAACCTATCCTAACCTAACGTAACCTAACCCTTTTTTTTCCGTGGAGGTGAAAAATCTTCAATAAGACACCCACTATTCCATGCTAGTGGGTAGTGCTGGATTTTTACCAGCTTAAAAACCCCTCCTTTCCTTATAGTCATAAACCCCCTGGAACCCCGAAGGTATTGCTTCAGGGGATAAGGTTGTAAATTAGTTGGCATATTTAACTACCTACAGTTTATTCATTTGCGTCTCGTTGTCTACGTCGTTCGTCGTCTTCCTTAATCTTTATAATCTCACTTATCATCTTCTGTATTTTTGCCCACTTCGCTCCATTTTCTGTCATGAGGTTCACTATATTATTCGTCGTAATTTGTGTTTCTAGTGCTCTGTTTGTCCTCTGTCGTATTTCTTGCCATTTTTGACTCCGAAATATCGTGTGTTCAGCATCGTCTTCTTCGTTGCAGTACATGCATGTCCCTTCCTCTCTGATTTTAAATCTTTCCAGATATTTCATAAAACATCCGTGTCCGCTTAGGAACTGCGTCACATAAAAGTCCACCTCTCCCTCTTTTCTATTTATCCATGGTTTGATGTCCGGGATGAGTGTGTGTGTCCATTGGCTTTTTTCGCTATTTCGCCATTTATTCTGCCATGAGTCTAATGTCCTTTCTTCTACTTCTTTTTTGCTAACTCTGTCTTGTTCTCTCCTTCCTTTCCTTTCTTGACACATCAGCCCTAGGTGTATAACCCTTGCCAGCACCATGCTGCCTTCTGTCGAAATGGTCCTATATCCTCTGCAGATTCGGACTGCTAGTATTCTCTGTGTGCTGTTTATCAGATCTTGGTTATGTTTCCTTTCCAGGGCTTTTTCCCATATTGTACTTCCATAAAGCATAATTGACTGCACTACTGCGTTTAGCAGCCTTCTCTTGTTTTCTCCCCACCTCCGAATTTTGGCATAATTCGTGCTAGTGATGCTGAGGTCTTTCTCGCTTTGCTGATCGTTACACGTAAGTGTTCGTTGTAGTTCAGATTTTTATCTAGCGTTATTCCCAGGTATTTAACACTGTTCTTGGGTTCTATCTGCACTCCGCCTATCAAAAATTTGACCTCTTCTTTCAGTTGTTTCCTCCCTATTAGCAAGACCGCTTCTGTTTTCTGGGGAGCCAATTCTAATTCATTATCTTTCAGCCATTTCTCTACAGCCCTCATCACTTCATTTGTGGTTTCCACTAATTCTGCCTCCGTTTTCTTGACGATTACTGCCGCTAGGTCGTCTGCGTGCGCTATGATCTTAGCACCTTCTGGTAGGTTTAATTTTAAGACGCCATCGTACATCACATTTCATAGGAGTGGTCCCAGTATGGACCCCTGTGGTACTCCTCCTGCTACTTTGTATACTTTCCCATTTTCGTCCATTATTGTCCTCTTGCTGAGGTAGCTAGCTATTATTTCTCGAAGGTATTTAGCCACTTTCCTTCTCCTCAGGTCTTTCATTATTAGGCGGCATGACACTGAATTGAAGGCGTTTTTAACGTCCAATGTTATGAGAGCGCATATTCCTCTCATTTTCCGGGTCTTCCTTATCTCTTCTTCTGCCATTTGGGCCACTTCTTTTATTGCGTCTCCTGTAGATTTACCCTTTCTGTAGCCAAATTGTCTATGTGATAGGTCCTCTTTACTTTCTATTTCTTCTACCAGTCTTGCAGCTATTATCTGTTCGGTCAGCTTGCCCATCGTGTCTAGCAGACACAGCGGCCTATATGCGTTTGGTTCATCTTCATCCTTGTTAGGCTTTTTAATCAGTAGCAATCTCGCCTTTTTAACGTAACCCAACCTAACCTTACCTAACCTAACCAAACTTAACCTAACCTAACATAACCTTATCTAAACTAACTTAACATAACCTAACCTAGCGTAACCTTACCTAACCTAGCAAACCTAACCTAACCCAAGCTTACCTAAACTAACTTAACATAACCTAACGTAACGTAACCTTACCTAACCTAACCTAACCTAACCTAACCTCACCCAACCCAAACCAACCCTACCCAACTCAACTCAACACACATGATTTAACATAAAGACATTTTAAACGGACGCGCCATAGACTTAGTGTGGGACATTTTAATCTTTACTGTGCTGTATCTCAGTAACCGTTGGTCTGCCTCGAATGTCCCCAGCAGCAATATTGTTCAGCTCGACGAGACGCGTCGAATGGTGTATAGCACATGTCGATTGGAGTTGGTCGCTAAACTAGATTCAAGCCCAGGCGCCTACCTGTTAAAACCCCTCGTCTCCGCTAAGATTTGCTACCAGTACCCCGGAACTAGTTTCCCATTACTTCGGGGTAGCGGTTTTCCTCCAGATATTTAGTCTGTCTTTATATTCCCTGTTCTATTTTGGATTTTAAGATCCTCTCCGCCAGTTCGTCTATTGCCAATTGCCGACCAATTACTTTCTTTCTCCAGCATGCTTTCTATTATGTTGTCTGGTGTAATATTGGTACCTATTTTTGCATTTGCTTCGGCTCTTCAGCCCTCCCATTTTGTGCACCACAGGAAAGTGTGCTCTGCGGCGTCCATATTCCAATCACAGTAAATGCATTCTTCCATCTCTGTTTTTCTTATCTTCTTCTTGTATTTCATGTAGTTGCCATGCCCGGGCAACAGTTGCGCTAGGTAGTATTTAACCTCCCCGTGCCTTCGGTTTATCCATTTATCGAGATTTTGAATCAGTCTTTTAGTCTAATTAGCTTTGCCCGTTTCCTGTCGCCATCTCTTCCTCCATGTATTCTGCTGTTCTATCTTGTTCAGTCCTTTTTTCTCTTTACGCACTTTATAGTTATTGGCTCTTTCCTGCATCATTAAGTCTATTGGCAGCATCGCTGCCAGTACTGTAGCGCTTCGGTTGAGGTGGTCCTGTATGCTCCCGTTGTCATTATAGCTAATCTACGTTGCTATCTTTCTAGTATATCTTTGTTTCTTCTTAACTTTGTCTCCTTCGCCCATATATTTGCCGCATATAGGATTGTCAAGCATGCCACCGAACACAACATTCCTCTTTTCTGTTGACCTGGACCGTTCATTCTCGGCATTAGGCTAGGCAGGGCTGTTATAGTTTTTTCTGTTTTTTTCGCTGTGTGCAACCATTCTACTGTTTCTTTGAAATGTTACTCCAAGGTATTTTAAATTCTCCTGTGTTTCGATGAATTCTGTTTTTTTTTTTACTGATTCCTCCGGATAGTATAATTGCATTGGTTTTTTGAGTGGCAATTTGGAGTTGTTTTCGTTCCAGTCTGTTTATGATTCTGGAGATTGCAAGGTTTGCATTGGCTTTGAGTAGTTCTTCTGACTTTGCGGTGACTATCAAAGCCGTGTCATCTGCGTAACAGACTATCTGTGCTTCCTCTGGCATCTCGGTTCTTGTGATATCGTCGAAGTATATATTCCAGAGTAGTGGTCCCAATATGGATCCTTGTGGGACCCCACATCTCACAGGGTAGTCTCCGTGTTCTTCCGTTTGTATAATTCTATTATTTAGGTAGCTGCCAATGATTTTTATTATGTACCCGCTTATTTTTCTTTTGATTAGGTCTTGTATAATTCCCTTCCACCTTGCTGAATTGAAGGCATTTTTAATATCAATGGTTATAAGTAGTTTGTTTTTGCTTGCCGTTCTTTTCACTTCGTCTACCATATTCATTATTATCTTCATAGGGTCTATAGTTGATTTCCCCGTAATAAATCCATATTGGTTATTCGATATTCCTCCCTTCATTGCTATTTCTTCCGTCAGCCTTTTGCTTATCAGTTCTTCAAAGACCTTCCCCATAGCGTCGATCAGACATATAGGTCTGTATTTTTGTTTTTCTCTTTCGTCTCTGTTCTTTTCTATTAATCACAGCTTTGCCTTCTTTCAGCTCTCAGGGAAGATTCCTTCCTTGAGTAGGTTGTTTAACATTGATAGTGCTTTGCGTTTGTTTGCTTCAATTGCTTATCTCACGATTTCATTCGTCAGCCCATCTGGGCCCGGCGCTTTCCTGTTTTTCAGCTCCTTAGTCACCTCTTCCAATTCTTCTAGTTCGAAGTTTCTTACATCTCCCCCTCTATTTTAGGTCTCTTCGCACCTAGGGAACAGCTCTTCGATTACCTTATCCATTTCATTTTTTTTAAGTTATTTTTTTATATGCTTTTTGCAGTGTCTTTGAATAATTTCGATGTATTGTACTGGTCTTAGTTCTGCCTGGATTTCCTCGGAATTCTTTGGCAATTTCGTCCTTTAATATGTTCAAACTTTCTTCCTCCATTTTCCATTTCCAATCATCTGGCTGAGTTTTTGTGTGTACTTCTATATCTCTCATTTGTAGAATGATGTTTTTGTGGAGACTACAGTTTTCTTCATCTGTCACTTCCCAATTTGAGCATCTCTGATCAACTTTTTTACTTGCTATTGTGATATCAATATAGCTCGTCTGGTTGTCCCTTTCGAATGTTGGCTTGTTTCCCCTGTTCAGTATTATAAATTCCTCCCTTAGGATCCATTCCAATATCATATTTCCTCTCTTATCAGTTCTTGTTGCTCCCCAAGGTGTTACCTTTGCATTCAGGTCGCCTCCCATTATTATTTCCGTTCCATTTCTCTTGTGTTTACCATCGATTCTTCGATTTCCCATTTTTCTGTAAATTCTTCAAAATCTATGTTTGGGAATATGTAGCAGCTGTATATGGCCCCCAGTTTTGTTAGTATCCAAGTATATCCTTCCCCTCTTCCTTTGTGGTATACTTGGATGTTTTTATTCATTACTCTAATTGCGGATCCTCTGTTTTTGTCCGAGATCCAGAGTTGATTATTTATTCTATTATTATTTGGTTCCGCTATGGTTAGGATATCTATGTGCTGTATTGTCGCCGTTGCTATTATCGCATCATGTGCATTTCTCAAAACCTAACCTGCTAACCTCTAATTTGACATAGACTTACAGTGCCACCAACACATTATTCTTGATCTACTCTCTTTCAATATGGCCGCCATAGGTGAAATCGGCTACTCAAACATCAAAGGTACCACCGTTAGTGTCGCTTCTGAGTCCGTTAGGTTTTTATTCTGTGGTAGGGAGATCAAATAAATTTATAATTGTATTGTTGGTGGCACTGTCAGTCTATGTCAAATTCAAGGTGAGCAGGTTAGGTTTTATTTGTTATTTCCTATCCAGGAAACTTGTGTACTTTGAAGGTCAAATTATTGTAAATATTCTTGAGTGTACCTGAAAATAATACTGGTTTTAGGGTTTTACCTTGGGTCTAGTGGCAACAATAGTTATATTTAAAGTGAGGTTAAGTACTATAAACACATATACCGAAATTGAAAGTTTATAAAAATTTTATATAGGGCCTCCACGAATAGTCTCCATCTGGTTCTATTCTGTGCCATTATTTTGATTTCCCGCCACGTCTTCGCTTGAGTGTATTTCTTTCATTGTGGTTCTCCTCCATGTCATTTTGGGTCTTCCTTTGGCCCGACTTCCTTAGAGGTTCCAGTCCAGTGGCATTTTTGCTATGTTGTTTGGCTCTCTTCTTAAAGTGTGTTCTATTCAATTCCATTTTCTTTGTTTTCTTTTCAGGTTCAGTTTTTTTTTGGTTTGTTGTACATCAGAGTTCTTCATTTGACATGTAATCTGACCACTTTATTCTCATTGTCTTGCGTAGACATCTGTTTATAAATATCTGTAGTTGGTTTTCTAGGCTTTAGGTTATTTTCCACGTTTCGCACCCGTATTGTAGGACAGACTTGACATTGGTATTTAGGATATATAGTTTCGTTTTTCTCGTCAGTTGTGAGGAGTTCCACATTTCTTTTAACATTCGAAATGCTTGTTTAGCTTTCTTTATTCTTTGTGTTATGTCGATGTTGGTACCTCCATCTTTGGTAATAAAGCTGATACCAAATATTCAGCATCGGCATTAAATTTTGAACACCCAGTAACAAAAGGGGTGGTGGATAAACATCAAGTGTGCAGATCAGCACGGCGGTTATTGCCCAAATAACCAATGTATCCCTACGTGAAATTTCAATGGCCAACTCAGTTTTATCGGAGAGTAGGTGGATTCAATTATTACAATTAAACTAATATGCAAAAGGTCTTATTTTTAGGCGCCAGGTTTAACAAAGCCCCAAAGAATAGTATATTATGTTATTAGGAGCAAAAGTTATATTTTATGTGGCGAGGCTGGACGGGTTATCTGCCGAGCTTGCGAGCCACATAAAGATACTTTTGCTCCGAATAACATATAGTATTTTTTCTTCAAACGTTTTTATAACAAATTATTTACAACTTTGTGAACAAAATTCGAAGAAAATTACTTGATCTCGTCAGCGGCAGATAATATTATCTGCCGCTGACGAGCGGCAGATAAAGTCGTCAGCGGCAGATAATAACTTTATCTGCCGCTCGTCGGCGGCAGATAATATTATCGGCCGCTTGGCAATAAAGTGACAGTTTAGCATCATCAATCCTGCCGTTTGAAGAAAAATACAATTTACTACGATGGAATCGCACGGGATGCGTTGCAATATAACCTAACTGCTGCTATTTAATCTGTTGTGGCAAACTAAAATTATTTCCACCTGTAATGTTGCTTCAAGAGCACAACCAATAACATAACATTAAAAACGGTTAGTATATTTGGTTTATTTCGCATTAAATAATTTGAGACACCAACATTTATAATAAATCGTGCACATGACCCACATATTAAAAAACATTTAATTTACATGCAATAATTTCACTAAATGCAAAGTATTGTTTTACAGAATGAAAGATATCAAATTCAAACATTAAAGTTGCGAACAGCAATAAAATGAAATGACCCTAAAGACAATAATTTAAGCAAAGCAATATTTCAAACATTGCGAAGGGATTAGGTTACACAAACAGTAAATATATATATCCAACGGCAATACACCTTAATTTTGCACAACGAAGGGTGTAATCATATTATGACTAGCAGTTCATTCTGCGTCCATTCAGCTATTCATACAAATTAGTCAAATAATATGCTTACCATCGAAGCTCTTCATGACAAAAACTCTCCCACCGCTTTGTAAAATTAAATACTATTTACTTCTACCATTTGCGAAACGAGTATCTTTTCGCTTGCAGTATGGAAATTGCTATATTAAAAAGTAAGCAAAACAAATGCTAGATCACGTCTTCTAGTCTGGATTACAGTGGTTTGTAGATTCCCCAGTAAGTCAGAAACGATGTAATAGCAACATTGCTCTACGGTGTGCCGCTCTCTTGAGAATGTGGTCACGTCTCTGCTCACGTGGACCGCTGCAGTTCACCCAAACAACAGGTGTCCGACTTCAATGGAGTGCATGTTGAATCCTGTCAAAGGTAGCCCAAAATTGATAGCTTCACTAGAAGCGCTAATTAAGAACGAAAATACACCACGCATTAGCGAACGGTTTAAATCAAATCTAACGTTGCGTACCTTCACAATGGAAGCGCCGTGATTTACAACTGCATCATGTTGTTTCTCGACCCTTCAAAATCCCATATTACAATGGTTTTATAAGTGAGCGACTATTCTTTCCCACAAAATAAACATCAAAACCAAATTGATAAATTTGTAAATATCGTTTACGACAATTAATTCTGCCACGTGCAGAATTATAAAACCAGCTTTGGCATTGGGGTCTGGAAAAACACGACCTCTTGAAATGCGTTCTGGCTGCAGAAGAACGAGCCGGCTGTCCAACACGACCTCAACGCGCAGGCCAGGTGCGTTCGCAAAATGAAATACTAACTGTGTGCGTTTGGGAATCAGAGAATAATAGCAATTCAACTAACGCGAAAGTAAACCGTAACAGAGCTGCCTAAGGAGCGTAATTTGTCCGTCTCTTGTATAAGTTCTCCATTTACTTCAAATGACTAGTGGTTGTTGGTACCTATTCGTATGGACTATGTTAATATCTAACCCCACTAATTTGCATTTGTCCATGATTTTGTTAAGTTTTGTTTGCATATCTTGGAAGGTGTGTAACAACAAACGGATATTATCTGCATCTTATTCCATTTGTTTGAAAGTTTGCATTTTTTAGTGTCCAATCTAAAAAAATGTTGAATAACAATGGTGATAAAGGGCATCCTTGCTTTACTCCTGCCCTAATATGTATTTGATGGGTATCTTTGCATCTGTGGAGCACTCTGCTTTCTGCTCCTTGGCATAGTGCTTTTATCATTCATGTGATCTTTGGGGGCACGCCTATTAACTCCATGATTCTCCCAAGTGCTGCCTGACTTAGGGAGTCGAAGGCTCTCCGAAAATAGATAAATACTAGGTAGAGTGGGGTTCTCCATTCTACAGATTGTTCCAATATGCAGGACTTATTCGGCCAGGAATCCTGCTTGTTCTATTATTCTAGTACTTCCTCCATTCTACTTCGTATGACCTGTGCGAGGATGTCGTTCACGCTGTTCAGGAGTATATTACCACGCCAGTTTGTACTATCCCCTATTTTTAGGAGTTTAATTATGATACCTTCCTTCCAGTCTTCGGGTATTATTTCTGTGTTCCACACTTCTTCTAGTATAGGTTTTAGTTGAGACGAAATGACATGTATATCTGCTTATAGTAGTTCTGCACAAATACTATCTGGTCCTGCTGCTTTGCCATCTTTCAATTGCATAATGGCTTTTTTAATTTCCTTGATTGTCGGTGTTTATATCTATCCGGAGTTCCTCTTGGTCGCCTACTATGGCCTCAGTGTGTGTTGGTTCACTTATGAGTTTGTTAAAATGCTGTTCCCACCTTTCTAGCTGTTGGTCTTCTGTTATCAACTTCCCGTCTTCTCCTCTTATAGGTTTGTTATTATTATACGTTGTATTTGCTAGTTTTCTTGTAATTCTGTTCATTTCTTTCATATTTTTGTTTTTACCTGCTTGTTTGGGTTGTTGAGCAAGGTTGTCGACCCAGACTTGTTTGTCTTTTCGCCTCGCTTCACTCTGACGTTTACATTTTGATATAAATCTGCTGAATGTCGTTTTTCTTCATCGGTATTTGCTTGGTTTATCACTTGTTTCATGTTCTTTTTTTCTTCTATTAGTTTCCAGGTATCCGCTGATATCCATTCTTTCTTATGTTTTTGCTTTACTTCTCGAGTTGCCTTGCTCACCTCGATTATGTTGTTTTTTAACGCTTTCCAGCTGTTTGTTTGTTACTCTCTTTATTTATTTGCTAATGCTTCTCTGTATTTTCCCACGGTAGATCGGGTTGTAAACGTTTCCTCATTAAATTTCTCTCGAACTGCCTCGAGGTATATGCTTTTGTACGTTGCTATTTTGATTCGTATTTCACCTATTAGCAAGTGGTGGTCACTGGCAGCGTCAGCTCCTCATTTATTCCGAACATCTAGTAGTGATGTGCGCCATTTTCTGTTGATTGCAATGTGGTCTATTTCGTTTTGGATCTTTTGATCTGGTGAGACCCAGGTTATTTTGTGTAATAGCTTGTGTGGGAATGGTGTTCCTTCTATGACCTTATCATTGTTTGTGCAGAAGTCTGTGAAGAGTTCGCCGTTGCTGTTTCTGTCTCCCACACCATGTATTCCCATGGTATTTTCTAAGTCTCTGTTGTCATATCCAACCTGTTACTAAAATAATATCCCCTTTCCTTATTTTGTTGGTTGTTTGTGTCAGTTGTTCATAGAACAGTTCTTTGGACTCATGATCCGCTCAGCATTGTAATATGGTTAGATTCCTAGCTTTTGTGCGGAAACAGTAATCAGTCTAACATTAATTGGGGCCCAATCTATCATACTCTTTTTGGCTTGTTTAGGCATAAGTATGCCTATACCACTTGCCCGTGGTTCACCTTCCTCTCTTCCCGAATATAGTAAGCTTTCCCTGTTTTGCAGAGTCCGCTCATCGTACCTCGCTTAGACCTAATATATGTATCTTATATTCGTCCATTATCTTCCGAATTTGTGCCAATCGGGATGGTTCTAGGAGTGTCCGGGTTTTCATGCCAATAGTCGTCGTCTGTGAATTCGTTCGGCTATCTATTCTTGAGATTTCGCCAATCAATATGTAGTTTAGGATAGCGGGTGATTAAACTACCTATCCAAGTCTGGTGGTGGGGTTGCCACCTTTTGGCCTCCAGACTTGCCTGCAGGTGTGTGTATGGCATTTACTCCATATAGATGTCATGGTTATTCCTCCATTACTCAATCGTCAGAGCCTAGTTTGTTATCTAGCAGGGTGTACCGAGTGCAGG
Source organism: Agriotes lineatus (assembly GCA_940337035.1). Lineage (NCBI taxonomy): Eukaryota > Metazoa > Arthropoda > Insecta > Coleoptera > Elateridae > Agriotes > Agriotes lineatus. The sequence continues at coordinate 57,905 of CALNHX010003134.1, read as the reverse complement.
TGAATTGGCATTTGGGTGACTTCAGATTTTGGCGTCACCCCTTACACCCCAGTTGGGATATAGGTAAGTTCAATTAAATCGTCGTATTTTAAGCCCAGGAATCTGTGGTTAAATCATCTCTATATATTTCTGGGATACCTTTACGTAAGTCTCATTTTTGTTTTCTATCTGCAGTAATTACAAAAATACTTAACATTGAACATTTAATGAAGTTTTGGCTTTTTTCAATTAATGCAGGAAGTTCGAAGCGCAATCAGCTTTTCTCTAATGAAAAGCTGCACAATATTACTCATTTAACCAACACTTATACTCTAATAATAACTAAGTTACCTATAGATTAGAAGTCAATTATTGTCAGTCCGCATGTACTTTAATAGTTATTTATATATCAAGGACGTAAAAAAGGCATGTTTGGTCCACGCTAGGGATTTCGTACCCGGTCCAAAATCAAACCCAGGTACCCTCAAGCAATACCCGGGTACTCCCGGGTACCTCAAATATATAACAAAAATGTTAACGTACATCTGAACATCTTAGGTAGCTACAATTTATTTCTTGTACGCCACGAGTTTTAAACTGCACTAAATTGGAATAGTACCTATTCACCAATACAAACTGCAAGTTGACTGTTACTCGTAAATATTTTCACACTTCCAAGTGCTATAAAATTCAAGTACGTGACTTTTTTGTCCGAAATTGATAGCAGCATCAACATCACACAGAGGATGTTTATGTTACTTCAACCCATACCGACGCGATTTATTGGTACTATTGCTGGGTTGAATATTTCCGTAAAGCCGATTTATTGCCTTATATGATACAGGAAACAACATTATGTGGTATGGATTCTTGTTATTACTCCATGGTTATGTTTTTTTAGAGCTTATTCCTATTGCTTTTAAGTTTTTATCGTTTTCTCCGAAAAAGGCTGACTTTCTAGAAATTACATAATTTACTAGTGGGGTACCCGGGTCCTGAAACAATACCCGGGTTGACTATTACCCGGGTCGACCCGGGTACCCAGGTACCCGCCAACATCCCTACTCCACGCCATGAAAGTTATAGCCCGAGGTGTGGAGCACCAAGGGCTATAACACGACAAGGGCCATAACACGACAAGGGCCAAAGACACTAGTTATGCCTGAGGTGCATACAAAACTTTATGTACGATCGAAATTTTAAAAAGGCAGATTCAAATTATGTAAAACGTGAAATGAATTACAATTATTTTAGCTGAACGGTACTTTTGTAACTATGCATTTTTTTCATTAATACATTGTAATATTACACTGTTTCTGCTTTGTAAGTTGCAAGCCAAGTTGTACTCCCTCAGCCCTACTTGAGGTGCCAAATTATAATACTACCCTCTTCCTTTGATAGTTATTACAAATTAAATATACTCTTTTACCTAATAATAAGAAGTAGTATCAGGTATAGTTTCTGATATACATACTTACCTTACTCCTTATTGAATTCAATTAAAATTGACATATCTCAATTTTCAAATATGACATTTGGAATTATGTCATGAGATTCTAATTTTAAATACCTTGGCTAGACAGTTATTGAGAAATGGAACTCCTCATTCCCAGCTGAATGAGTTAATGTTCAAGTAATCTCTTATTACTATCAAAAACTGAATTACTATAAAATATTAATGAATTGATTTCGTTGATCAAAAACACTCCTTAGTACATCACATTGAACTTATTATTCGGTTGGTTAGTACTTGAAAGTTTGGCCTGACATTACAAAAAATCAGATATTAATTGTCAAAATATTTAATCAGATGTCTAAATGTTCCAAGCGTGATTTAAAAATTATTTCTAAATACCTACTCCAAAATATATACATTTCAAATTATAATGACCGAAATATGTCAAGTACCCGAATAACTATATAAATTTAGAAAACTAAATATAAAATTATAATTGTTTTTACTAATTTGTCATTCCCAACTTGTTATGTATTTCTTAATTAGATATAAGAAATAAGCACTAACGTTCTGGAAGTATCTCTTGTACCTGAGTGTATTTTATGCCAGCTCCTAACTGGATGTTGATGTGCAAACACCTCCTTTGGGTTGTTCACGACCAAAACAAGCTCGTTGCAGCTCTCTGACCCCTTAATATCTGGATATACAGTTCTACAGCATATCACAAACACTTGCATCTTTTTTACTTGTTTCGAAGCAAAATTACCACTTCAAATGGCTTCAAATTATCTTGAATTATACTTTTAATAATAGTTGTGACTCTCAGTCAAATTTGATCGCAAATAATATTGTATTACTATTACATATCAAATACACAATTATTACTTTTCACAATTAAAGGAAATCTAGCCCTTTAACGTGATTATTTTAACGTCTATTATTATTTTCAAGATACTTTTTTACTTCATGTAAACAACCACACTGGTTGCCCATTACTGCCCCACCAGTTATCTACATACAACTGTTATCATATAATACTCATTGGATATCTGGATATTACTTTTAAATTAAATTAAACACCCACACAGCATGCTGCATTACAACATGTTTGTAAATAATAACTAAAATGACGTCAACAGGCGATAATTTTTTTTTACTCCCACTAACATCATTTAGCAGGCAAAAAAGGTATTTATCGTCTGAAAATGAGGTCTGAAAAACGCCTATGATTGATCGATCGTACGTGAAATAAATTTTTATTTTGTGTTGTAAAAAATATTTTTTTATTTATTTTTTTTTTATTTCAGTTGTATGGCCCCCGTTGGAATGAATCAATGCCTAGATATGCTGCCACTCTAGGATTTACTCCATTAGAACCCGTTAAATCAGAAGCGCTTGCTCCTACTACCGCAGAAACATTCCCCACCGCAGACACATTCCCCGCATCCTCACCACCTGGTCCGACCCCATCAAGTGAAGCGCCCCAGCAGGCTGACATCCCTTCTGCCCAGTTCGATTGGGTGGGCTCCGGCCTCACTAACCCGCTTGAAAGTAAGTTACATGCACTTACCCGCTTGTTGTGGTTCAATTATATGCTGCTACTAATGCGTTTCAAATTTTTTCACGCTTGCAAACTGGATTTTCATTCGTCGATTCGCGTCACGATCTTGTATCTGGTAACCTTATAAACCTGAACGTTGCACCAACTGTTGGTAGACTCCCCAGCTAGCACCATGTTGTTAGATCTAGAGCAGTTGGTAGCAACATTAGACATTCAGTACTCTTCAAACCTTTCTCCTAAATCACCCCGCTCACCCTCCCCCGGTAATGACATAGACGATTGGGAATTCTGGTTACGATGTAAGTAGTAGCAAAGCTTTTAGACAGTTTTTGTGAAAAAGCACAAGTTGTGAGTTGATGTTCTGTGATGTTGATGTACAGTGTGTAAAAAATGAACTGAATGTTTCGTAGACTTTATGATTTATTTATATATTTATACAGAATGTCCCAGATAATGTGCTTACTATAGAGATAAAATGTTGGTTAAATGAAATTATATATACGATATATCTGAAAAGACTGCACAATCCTTGAGGGTGAGTTCTGTGTGCGATAGGAGGTTTATATGAAATTATCTAGCCATGAAAATCAATAGATATAATTTATATTTTCTGCTGTCAGCTAAACAAAAGCAAATGTGTGAAATTAGGCTCGTTTCTACCGGGTGATTATAAATGCTTTTGAAGTATTTGTTGTATGAATAATATGTTGGCGGCACTGTAAGTCTATGTCAAATTCGAGGTTAGTAGGTTAGGTTTTGCGTCAGTTTGTGACAAAACTGACGCAAAACCTAACCTGATAACCTCAAATTTGACATAGACCAGTGCCACCAACATACAGTGTAATTTTTTAAAAACTCAAGTGCAGCAGGCCCTGAATAGCCTGAATCAGTTGGCAATTCTGAAATGCATTGGTGACACTAGTGTTGTGCCTTGGTCAATTGACCGGTCAATTGACTGGTCAATTTGACCACGGTCAAAAACTGTGTGGTCAAATTCACTGTCAAATGCTCTTTTAGCCTTAAAATTGCTTATATTAAATTACACTATCAATCAACGGTTTTTTTTGTAGAAGGTCTTTATTATTGGCTGTAAGCCTGTAACTAATCAAACATTTACTGAAATTGTAAAAATGCAGAGGATTTACATATTTCGCGAGGGGATTCACACAGCGACCAATGTTTCTTGGGGAAGTACCGTTTTGTGCAAATTGTAAATTCAGCATTGGAGTCTTCAGTTTCAGTTGTGCTTTACTTACAGAACTATCAATACAATTGATTAAAAAAGGTTAATTAAAAAAATTAAAATGGTCAAATGAACGGTCAATTGGCTGGTCAATTGACCGGTCAATTGACCAAAAAGTTGTTGACCGGTCAAAGGCACAACACTAGGTGACACTATAAGTCTATGTCAAATTCGAGGTTAGCAAGTTAGGTTTTGCGACAGTTTTGACACAGACTGACGCAAAACCTAACCTGCTAACCTCAAATTTGACATAGACTTACAGTGTCGCCAACAATACATTTCAGTATTGCCAACTGATTCAGGCTATCCTGCTGCAATTGAGTTTTTAAAAAATAACTGTATTATTCATACAACAAATATTTCAAAGGAAACTTGATGGAAAAGCATTTATAATAACCCGGTATAAAGCCCTAAATGAAAAAAGGAATAGATAAAAAATTATCAATGCTTGAACTAGGAGTACCCCATTACATTTCTGAGTGCAATATGAGGGAGGCAGAGAATCGAGCCCTGTAGAAACAAGAATGGGGAGAAGCTATCAAAAAGATTAAGAAGACTTGGTGCTGGCAGATGGAAAAATAAAGGTTTTAGTTATTAGTGTTGTTGCACATGAAGTTAGAGTCGGAAACAACTGTTGAAACTTATACATAAAGATCTGCGAGTGAACAAAGTGTCAGCACGTTGGATTTCAAATTTTCTTACACCATAGTATGAATGGCATTATCTGAAGACAATAAATTTTTTGTCAAAAATTATAACGAGGAGATATGGATTTATCAGTGGCACCCTTTGTTAATGCGTTGATTTCCCACTACCAAAAAAGATCAGAACGCAATTTCTTTAGGAAGTGTTACGGGAACGTATAGGGAATCATTTTGATTGAATACTTGCAGAAAGGCTCTGTTATTACAGGAGATGTGTATGAAAAAATGATTAAAAATATAAAGCTGTTATACAAGAGAAACAACTGAATAACCACAATCAAAACAAATTTGCTATTCCACAATTACAGACTGCACAAAGCTTGAAAGTTTAGCAAATTATCGATTAATTTGGGTTTATAAAGTTAAAATGTACACCATATAGCCCTGATGTAACACCTAAGAACCATTATTTATTTCCTTCCGACGAGGAGCTGGAAGAAATTGTAACAAGTGTTTTACTGAGTTGCCATCAGTTTTTTCTGAGGAGATTAGTGTGGAAAAACACTGGAATAAGTGCTGATCTATATGGGATCTATTTTGAAAACTACAATTTTATCTTATAGTTTAACCATCCAAATCTCGTTTTTTATTTTTAAGGTTATGTGTCAAATTTGTTTATTTTTATGCATTCTTTGTGGAAGTGTATATTATGCATTCACAAAACTCGTGTGAACTGTCAATGTCAAATTTTTTTAAAGTATTTGCCGAGTGTACCAGGAAACTATAGTTTTTTTTTTGGAATGTACTTCAGATTGAGTGATTTCTAGTAATATTTAAAGTTAGGTTATGTTACATCTGTCAAAAGTTTTTCCTTGTAATAATTAACTATAGCCTTTTTCCCTTTTCAATAATAAAACCCTCTTTCATTTCTGTTACGTTGCAGTTGAAGTGTAGCACAAAAATTAAAGAATTTTGGAGATTATTTTTTACAAGAAAGTGTGACATACCTAAGTCAAGTTTTTAAATTTCCAAAATTTCAGTGCTACTAAAATCAGCAAGCAGAAGTTTCAAAACAGAATTTAAACAAGGTACCAACTTGACAGCGTTTTGACAGTTCACGAGTTTTGTGAATGCATAGTATAAAACGTCAAACAACTCGACATTAATTATCAGGTTAAAAAATGCAAACGTTCCATCTTAACCACATTTTAAAATTAAACACTAAAATATCAGTTCTCAATAAAATTGAAAACATAAACGGAAAACACAAACAAAAGGCAGAAAGAGATTGATTAATTACAAAAAAAAGCTGTGGCGGGAGGGTATTGCAATGTTAATAATTTTTATCTACGACCACTACTAAAAGTAGGCCTTTTAGTACTAGCTTGTTTCACTAAAAGTGACGTTTTATAGTTTACCGTGGTTAATGAAATCAGCTGTTTACTTTTAGCTCTAGTGCTAAAAGTGAAGTGAGATTATAAAACTACAATTTCGAACTGGAAGTGAAGTTGTAAAGTTATTCTTGTTGCTTCTTGCGTTACAGGTAAAGTGTTTTTGAAATAATTAAAGTGTTATGTGATGAATACAGTCAGATGTGGAGTATCAATAATTACATTTCGTAACTCACCTTGACAGCACTGGCGTGGCAAACATTCGCCCGCGCATGGCCTACTATTTATTATAACATAAATTAGAAGTGTCGTAGATGCAAACATTTGTTAAATCGATATTTATGGATTAATAACGGTAAAATTAAGGTCGTAGATAAAATATTGTATGCAACGCATGCTAAAAGTCGTTTATGCACGAGACATGTTATGAAACTCAGCCTGCGGCTTCGTTTCATAATTTTCATGTCTCGTGCATAAACGTCGACTTTTAGCACTTGTTGCATAAATAGCTATTAAGTCCTTTCAACGTCACGTTTTACATTTTTTAAGCAATAAGTACCTGATTATTAACGTAGGGTTGTTTGATGATATACAAAATCATGAAGAGTGCATAGAAATAACTAAATTTGACAAATAACCTTAAAAATAAATGAGGTTTGGATGGTAGATTACATAAAAATCTCTCTTCATATCAAAACCGTAAAAAAGTTCATATCAGCAAAGGGAACGAGACAAATTACAGAGAAAAACTTAACAAAAATAAAATTTTGAATATTTTCTTAGTTTTACGCAATGAACAAATGACATTTCTTATTAATATACTTCAACTTTTATATAAAATAAAATCATTTTGGTTTACTACTAAAATATTTGTTTCAAAGACGTTGTAGTCAAACTCCAGTCATATAGAGTGGACTCCACGTATAATGGACGGGCTGATAATGAAAACTCGTCTATAATGGACGAATTCCGTAAGTCCCAGGCAAAATACATATAAATGTCTCTGCTTATAATGAACTAAAAATTTTTATTCTATAACAGGGCTGTCCAACATGTATTTTTTGCAGCCCGCAGATCTATACTGTAGTTTCAGAAAACATTAATTTGGAATAAATAAAGATTCGTATCCCACATTTTATATTTATTACAAATCACTCGCATGCGACACATTTTATCATGTGGCTCTCATAGCCCTCAATTTTTTTACAGTGGCCTCTGGGCTACTTGAAGTTGGACAGTCCTGTTCTATAACATAGATTTTCTTTCTGCTATTCATCAATTCTAACCACGTTTTTGTAATCGTATTTTAATAGTAAAAATATTTACTGACTTTGTCCCATATTCACTTCAGCTTTTATATGTCATGCTGTTTATTATATATTTCTCTTGCTTAACTCTACTATTTGATGATTTTCTGCTTCTGTTGTTGTTATTGGTCATCCATTTTTGTTTTTATTAGAAAAAGTACAACTACTTTCAGAGAAAGATGTAAAACAATGGGTTCCATGTTACTATGGTGTGTAGCTTGTAAAAAATGTGTTCACAAATAGTGAATTATGTTTAGTTCTTTATAAGTATTCAGCAAATACTAAACATAAAAAAACATGTTATTAAAATTTACATCAAAATATCTTCTTTTCTCATACCTTATGTCAACAGCGTTGAGGACCTCGTCCATTTCTGCCATTCTCTTCAGTTGTGTGAAGTTCTACCTTCCTGCCAATGCCATTTTCTTCATTATTTCTTCACAGGTTTCCCTAGGCCTTCCTACATATCTTCTTCCATCTGGCCTTGCTTCTATTATACTTCTTGGGTCTGTTCTGTTTCCCATTCTCATAACATGTACGAACTGCTTATTCTCTACTATTTCCACTAATGGTTCTATTTATAATTCTTCTTTAATTACTAAATTGCTGATTGTGTCACGTTTTATTCTTCTCGTAACCTTTTTTCTAAAATGCTGAAGTATATTTTCAGTATAATGAAGAGTGGATATTGCCAGGTAGTTGTTACAGTAGTCGCTTGAGACTGCCTTGTATATAGGTACTTTATATTTTCGTCCCACTCTTCTGGCATTTTTTAACCATCCCAAGCAAGTTGGCATATTTTCTTTATCCACTAATTGAATTCCTCACTCCCATATTTCACCATCTCTTCCTGCTGCCTTTCTAAGCTTTATCTGTCTTAGTGCTTCTTCCACTTCTTCTATTTATCTCATCTTCTTATTTTTTTTTCTACTGTTGGGCTTTGTGTTTAAAGTTTTTTTTCTTCATCTGTCTGTGTTTTCATTTCTGTATTTAATAGCTGGGCATAGACACACGTTCAAAACCACCACAAATGTAGTACATTCGTGCCGGTTTTGAACGTGCGTATATGCGCAGCTACTAACCCACACTTGCTTGCCATATTTTCCTCTTATAACTCTCTTTCGTTGTCATTTTTTAACTTTTTTTCCAATTCCTTGCCGAAATTGTCCCAACTTTCTTGTTTGGCCACTAAGACAGCCTCTTTGGCTCGATCTCTCTTTGCTATGTATTCCTGTTTATTTTCGTCTGTCTTATTTATTATATATCTTTTCCAAGTATCTTCTTTCTCTTTTATTTTCTGCTTACTTCGTTATGCCACCACCTAGTTTGTTTTTGTTTTGTGTTGACTGATTTGTTTCCATAAACGTTTTGCTTTTCCCAATAGTTCTGTTGTAAGTATTCTCCATTTCTGTCTTTGATCTTCTGTTTCCTGCCTCTTGTGCTGGTTAAATGCTTTGTCAAATTTGTTGCTATATTTTTCTGCAATTTCCTGCTTCTTCAATTCATTTTTTAATTTGCTCATATTTCCTTGGATTTCTAGGCTTTCTACTATGAAATCTTGTATCCGCTAGTAGCACTTTGTAGTTCGTATTTAGTTTACATCTACTTCATTTTTGTTTATTTCTCGTACATTCCACGAGCCTACCCTTGACCTTGTTTCTCACCATTTTCATTTCCAATTGATCACTACATTTTCGAGGCTTGTGTCGATTCTCTGAATCTTTTTACAATGCACTGGTGATTAGTCAACCGCAACGGCCACGTTACCTCGAAACAACTGGGTCGTACTGTGGCAGGGATCTTAGCACTGTTCTATCAGCCGGCTTTTAAAAAGGTGTTACTCCCTATCGCTCTCTCTTTGCCCTAGCTTGTGATAGACAAAGCCTGACTTCCTCATTCTGGAATTTGTGTTGGCAGCAAAATAAAAGTGGGAAAATACTTACATGGAGTGGAATATTTTACATAAACGTTACGTATTATTTCATTACAGTTATAAAGAAATTTCTTTTTGTGTAGTGTTATTTAGAAGTCCTTGTCTTTATTTATATTTTCCATTGATATAGCATCTTCAGAAGAACTGAAACACATTTCAAGCAAATTCGAAAAAGCGGCAAAAGAAGTAGGTCTCGGAATTAACCAACATAAATCCTCCTATATGATTTTAGGTAACAAAAACCAACCTGAAAACCTCAGCCTAAAAATAAAAAGTGACAATAGTGAGTACAAATTTAACCTAGTCAACAGTGCAATATACCTGGGAACAGAAATTACAAGTAAAGGTGAATGCTCTAGTGAAATTAAAAGACGAATAACGACAGGATCAAGATGCGCAGGAACATTAAATAAAGTGCTACGTGATAAAAACATATCGAGAAACTCAAAAATTCATTTATACAAGACAGTAATAAGACCCACAGTAACATATGCCAGCGAAACCTGGACCGTTACCGAAGATAGCAAAACAAGACTTGAAGTATTTGAAAGAAGAATCCAGAGAAGAATTTTTGGTGGCAAAAAAGAAAATGGGCACTGGAAAAGAAGAACAAATGAAGAAATCAAGGCCTTATACAACGACATAGGAATAAATACAATCATTACACAAAATAGACTCAGATGGCTAGGTCACCTTGCACGCCTACCTCAAGAAGACACTCTAAAAATTATAATAGACAAAGAAATGCCCGGAAGAAACAGAAGAGAAAGACCAAGAAAGACATGGTGGGACAATATACATGAAGACATTAACCAACATAACTTGCAGAACTGGATAAATCTAGCAAAAAATCGAAAGTTGTGGAGAACCCACATCTAAGCTATAGGCCTTCAGGCCTGAAAAAAAGCTGTAATATATATATATATAGTACCATGAGATAAAAAAAATGATTCTGAGCAGGCCTTGATATGTGTCAACGTTTGGCAGTACTGAAGTGTATTGTCAGTCTATGTCAAACTTGAGATTAAAAGGTTAGGTTTTGTTTGTTATTTAACACAGACTGACGCAAAACTTAACCTGCAAATCTCGAATTTGACATAGACTGACAATACACTTCAGTACTGCCAAACATATAGCACATGTCAAGGCCTGCTCAGAATCTTTTTTTTTTCTCATGGTATAAGAGTTGAGACAACGCAAATGTCAACAGCCATTACTGATCCAAAAATAAATGATAGCATACAAGGCCAGAGTTGTCTTTCTTAGGATGTCTCACCTATGAATTTAATTACTTGTCACTTTGACAATGTCAGAAAAAGGTTAATTTAAAGCGTTTGTGAAAACTACATTGGTAGGTATCTACTATGGATCCTGTATAAGTAATCGTTGAGAAAGAGTTGAGACAACGTAAACGAAGTAGGTACAGCATTGGATTTTAGTTTTCGTTTGCCACCCAGACGTACTTTTTCCCATCGAGTCTGGTTCTACTTGTGAGTGTTCAGTTTATATTTTTGAACTATTCAGCTCTTTGCTTCTTGTTTTTGGGAATTTGTGTCAATGGATATAAAGCCCCGTTCGAATCTACTTTTGAAACAAAAAATGCAACAACCCGTATTTCAAAAACTGTAAAAAAATTATTATTTAGGTAACTAATTTTAAAGTAAATTCCATATACATACTTTCAATTCTGCAAGATATGTTATTTAAAGAACTATTGTCAGGTAGAAATGGAACACATACATATTAATACATTTGCATCAATCAGTGTTAGACCTAAAGTCAAATAAAAATGTGTCGAATGTGACATTCTCAGAACTGGTTTCTACAGTAACTATAGGACTTAAATCTGGCGCAATTTCAGACGAAACTGCGCATGCGCAGTGGATCACAACCAATCAGCATGTATTCCCGACTTGTCTCAACTCTTATAATATTTAGGATCTCTAGATATACCAGCGTACATAAATCAAACAAGCAGAGGCATTCCCTGTCGGTTCCTTTGATGTCAAAATACCGATTTTGATGACCTTGAATGGCTCCTGGGGGGGGGGGGGGTACTTTCCGATGGCACTAGCTGATGGCGCACTACTTTCTCACATATGATTAGTAGCAGAGCTAGTAACTGGCTCTGATTGGTAGAATTTTGTGCTCCCATCTGATAGTTAAGCTTAGAAATAACCCCCGAGGAACTGTCCCAGGCACTCTAGACAGGATTCAACATTTGGCATGAGTGTCTCTACTTGTTTGATGTATGTACGCTGGATATACGCTGGATATACCCTGTGCACTCCAGGCTTTGCATGTGCATTCTTTTAACGGTGTAAGTCACAGTTGGTCACAAAAAAATTACGAAAGTCAAAACAAAATTTGACAGATCATTCTTTATTCAAGTGAAATGAAGGAGATAAAAATATAACTAATGCCTCTAGTTAACAAGATGTCACGCATGGGTTTGGTATAACTGAAGTACTTTCCAGAAGTTACAAAATGTCAATGTCATTTTGACATTAGTAACTTTTGATACACCTTGATGTTGATTTGACGTATCTATCATTTAACAGGGTATGGACACTAGCAGGGTATTGACACAAATAGGTTTCTCCCCTTTCAATCTCACAGTAAATTAATTATTGTGACGTTAGACATATCCATAAACGTTAAGTAACAAACGACTTCCGATCGTTAGAAGAGTTTTGTCTCTGGCGTCTTTTACACGTTGAGGTACCGTGCTCTTTTGCTTTTCCTCCTAATGAAGTCCAACCTCAGAAGTTGTTGAAATCCTATCCATAAATGTTCTAGAAAAAAATTATTGAGAAAAATGCAGAATCCGGGGCCAATTCCCCTCCTATTGTTAATTTTAATTATTATTAACCATGTTTCTCTAGTAACCATAACTAAATTTATAAGGGAAGTAAATAAAAGGAGGGGAATGTGCCGCGGATTCTGCATTTTAGCCAAATTATTAGAATGTATTTTATTGTTTTATATTAATGAAAACTATTTGCTATGCCCTGCATAATGAAACAGTGCTGGGTATTAGTGTGTACAAATAAATTTCACCAAATTGTCATAATATTTATTTAATCTATGATGAAGTTAAATTATCGATGTTAAACCAATGCACGCGCATCATGATGAAACAGAACCTATAATTTAGCAATGTCAAGTAGTTAGTTATTGTTACTAAAATTGAACAAAGGGAAAAGTATATGTCTCATTCAAAATTAGTTTAGAGTGAGACGGGACAACAATCTGTCTGTACCCTGATAAACCACAAATACGTCAAATTGACATCTCCTTCTTTGATGGTGCGACAACTCCAATTGGGTTTTGACCATTCCCAAGGAACTCCCTTAATCGTATTCTTGGTTGAATTAGACCCTGTGATCTTGTGCTTATGATTACATTAGAGTTTATGGTGTGATTTTGCTGTTTCCACGATTTTTCTCCATTCTTTTCTATGCTGTTTTTTTTCCTTTCAATTTTTTACTTCCATTCATTTCAAGTTTTCTCTCACTTCATCTCTCCATCTCGATCTTGGCCTTCCTTGTGCTCCTATTTCTTCTGGAACCCAATCAGTCATGATTCATATCATTTTTTCTTGCTCGCATCTCATTATGTGTCCTAGCCACCTGATTAGCTGTGCTTTTATATATCTTACAATGTCTTAGTTGTTTGATTCTTCTTGTATTTCATGGTTTCTTTTCACTCTATTCGTTACCACAGTTTTTTGACTGGTTATTATTCGTACTGTCTTAATTGGTCTGCATCTTTCTTTACCATACTTCTCGTCTCTGCGGCATAAGTTACTACTGGTCTGATTAAACTTTTGTATATTAGCAGCTTTGTTTGTTTGCTAATCTGTTGGCTACTTCGAACATATAAGACACCGCAACACCATCGAATGTTACGGAGTTGCATGTGGCACCGGTTTCATGAACCATTATTGAACATTTTTTTAATAAATTGATTCTTACCATAGCATTCAAGCCGGTTATTAGGATATACCCTAGAAGAACCTACCAGTTACTAGTCATAGACACTGCCATGTATAATAGTTTCACTTATAATTTCAATGTAAATACCAAAAATGTTCTCTCCGAAATTATTTTATTAGGTAGGTTACAAACATGTTTTTCCTCTTGAACTAGAACTGTTCCTTCTGAATAAGTAGATAAAGTGGTATCGGGTGTTTCTCGTTTCTGTGCAATTGCATATATCATTTGTGAGCAAGGCTTCTTTTCAGATATAACTCCAGCATCATTAAAGTGTAGCTTTCTGTAATTAAAATATTTCAATGTACCTAATTGCTTTTTTTCTGTTCTGATTATTTCATTAGGTAGGTGGAATAGCTTTTCACAGATTTTCTTTTTGGAAGTAACAGCGAAGGGACCCTTCCTTTTTATTAAAATTTTTCGCCCTGATTTTGCATTTACATTATGAAAGAAAGTTTCATTAAAATGATTTCCTCAAATGCGAGTGTTCTTTAATAAGGAATTCTAAAAATATATAACTTTATGATTTCTCAAATGTATGTTGTCATTGCAAAACATTTAATCATTTATTTTTACTTACATGCGATGAGTAACTTTCTCGCAACTAATTGTTTTCGTTAACCACTGTTCAAAGCACAACCAAATTCACAACAGCGCAAATGAATTCAAAAACAACAATATACTGAGTCATCTGCAGTCATCTGTTCTGCTTAAATCCGCCATTTGCTCATTACCCAAACCATTTGATGCTACACATGATTGCGCATTATCAATGAGTTAGAGTTATCAGTTTATCCTTGTTACATTTACGTACTATTCTATTTTAATCTCTGTTGATCTTCTTGGAACCGTTATTAATTATGCTCATTCCAGTCATATATATTCGAAGGTTGGCTATGTAGTAAATTTTTGTTTGCAAAATACGCTCTGTAACCTGCTTGAATCGTTGCTCTTGTTTCTTTAGATTTTTTGTTTAAATTATTTATTTGAGTTCCCAGATAGCTGTACTAGTTTACCTCTTCAAATGTGTAATTGTCGATCTGTATTTGCTGCCTTATATTTTCTTTACTTCTTTTTTTGAGCGTTTATTTGTAGGCCTCTTTCCACTACTGCTTTTTCCATTCGTTTAAAAGCTTCCTTCAGTTGATCCTTCGTACTGCTCACTATTACTAAGTCATCGGCATATGCCACTACTTGCACCCCATCTATGTTTAGCATACTTTTATCATTAATTACATGTTGAAATTGAGAAAAATTAGCTAAGTTTGTTTTTTAGATATTAGTTACTAAAAATCGAATTGAAAAATAAAATCTTCCAAAAAGAAGTTCGTATTGTCAATTTAAGTTACATTTCGCTGGCAATACAACTTTATCAAAAAATTACATATTATAAAATCAAAAGCCTTTTACATGATATCTAATATGTACACAAAGAATCATTGAAAATGAACAGGGCTATGCAACCAACATTATGGCCCCATGCAAAATTTCAGAAGTATCGGGCTACTTTCATGAAACCGTGTGCATTAGATGAAGTACTTTTTGGATAACACGATTATAGTAGCCTACTAAAACCATTGTTTCAAATGTGTAACATGTGTTGCATAACCCTGTTCATTTTCAATGATCGTGTGTGTAATTGTCTGATGAAGCTGGATTGCCAGCAAAACGTAACTTTGCTTTTTAATAAAATTTTTAATATGTTAAATTGACAATACGAACTTCTTTTTGGAAAATTTTATTTTTCAATTCAATTTTTAGTAACTAATATCTAAAAAACAAACTTAGCTAATTTTTCTCAATTTCAACATGTAATTACTAAAACAGCTGTATTCAAATTTTATTTTATTATTAATGCACCTCGCTACACTTTCCAGTACAACATTAAATAAAACTGCTGATAAAGAATCTCCTTGTTTTACACTCACACCTACACTAAAACTGTCTGTTACTCCGTGTCATTAATGTTAGTCTCAATTCATTTTTAGGCCATGTGTTTGTACCAGTAAACCACAGCTTTTTGAAGAATAAACCCTATTTTCTAAAATTACAGGGTGTTTAAAAACTTCGTCACAATAAATTATCCATCCATATTTTTTTAACCCCCTGTATAATCACTACCAATTTTGTTCTGAATAGTTACTTTAATTTAGAAGCTATTTCCTCTCTTACAAAATTTTAGTTGGGTTAACGGTTTAGCCACAAAAAAATATTTTCTAAATTTCTACAAACCTGAATCAGTAATTGTAACGTAAAACTAGGCTTGTAGGGATTTACACAATTTTTTTTTTTTAGCTAAACGGTTCACCCAACTAAAATTTTGTAAGAGAGGAAATAGCTTCTAAATTAAAGTAACTATTCAGAAAAAAATTGGTAGTGATTGTACAGGGGGTTAAAAAAATATGGATGGATAATTTATTGTGACGAAGTTTTTAAACACCCTGTAATTTTAGAAATTAGGGTTTATTCTTCAAAATGCTGTGGTCTACTGGTACAAACACATGGCCGAAAAATGAATAAAATCTATCCAAGATTTTTCGACTTATTTGAAAAAATTTAAAAAAGTTTATCGTTTTTAAAACCCTCTAGCGGCTAACAAAACAACTTTGTATATAGGTAAGTTGAGTTAAATCGTCATATTTTTGCTGAAGGAATATGTGGTTAACGGATTGACCTCCTTTTCTGGGACACCCTGTATAACTTTTCTTGTATTTTTTCTCCCCTATATTTCCACATTTCTCCTATTATTTTGTCACTTCGTGGAACTTTTTTGCTTTTCATTTTTTTTATTATATTAGTTACTTCATTAAACGTGAGTTCCTGTATCTACATATATCTGCATTTTCTACTTGTGGTTCTTCCCATGTTACTTGAACGTCTTCATGTTGATTATTTAAAGAGTTTTTGAAAGTACTTTTGCCAAATTTTGTTTGGTTTTCCATTCTCGTATTCAAT
Source organism: Agriotes lineatus (assembly GCA_940337035.1). Classification (NCBI taxonomy): domain Eukaryota; kingdom Metazoa; phylum Arthropoda; class Insecta; order Coleoptera; family Elateridae; genus Agriotes; species Agriotes lineatus. The sequence goes on along the minus strand of CALNHX010003134.1, from coordinate 41,441 downwards.
TTCTCTGTTTGTTTTTAATGCTTCTAGCTCTTATGTTTTTTCTCTATAGAATTTTCTTGTTAGTGCTTCCCTTTTTAGCTTCTTGTATCTATCATAACCTTGGATTTCTGATTTTAGCCATTTCGTTAAATCAGTCACTTTTCTTGTTCCTCTTTTCATATCCAATTATATGTTGAGTTACTTTCTTCATTATATTCTTGATACCATCCCATTCTTGGTTAATATCTGTATAGGTAGGGTGTTGCTTAAGTTATTTTGTTATCCAGATCTATGTGATGCTCTTCTATTTCAAATTTATCTACATCCCACTTAACGAGTTTCTTTTTTATTTTGCTTTTCAACCGCTATTCTTTGTGCTATTTTTACTATCACCAAGAAATGGTCCCAATTTGCATTCATCTCTATGTACGTTCTTACATCTTGCAACCATGTTTCCCTCTTCTTCAATATCAATATGTGGTCAATCTGATTCTTTTTTTTTTACCATTATGTTTAAATTTTGTGCTTGCTATTGTCATATTTGCCGAAGCTGCAAAATTATATATTCTATGCCCGTTATCATTAGTTATGTCATGTATTGTATTCTTATGTGTTATTTCTGGAATATAATTCTCTTTTCCTATCTGAACATTGCAATCTCCCAATATTATTAATGTATCATGTGTTTGTACCCTTTTAGTTATTCGTTACAGTTCGTCATAAAATGTTTGCACAATAGAACGATCTTACTTAGTTACCGCGTTTGTTGCCAAATCAGTAAGTTATATTTACCATTCTAGAACGGTAAGTAAAAATTGCATCACTTTTGACACAGACTGACGCAAAACCTAACCTGCTAACCTCGAATTTGACATCGACTTACAGTGCCACCAACATATTATTCTGTGGTATAATATCACATTTTACTGAAGTTTGAAGAAAAATACATTTCTATTGTGCAAAAAACGTCATAAGCATCACGAGCGTTAAGGAATTGCCGATTTCAGACAATAATTGGAGTCGTCGCTTTGCTTCTTCTTCATACAATTGTCTTCGATCGGTAAAATTTCCTTGCCTTTCTTAATACTTAATATACTACATCTTTATCTCAATCCTCTGCTTCTTTCGTTGGTGTATATATACAGTTAAACTTCCATATAACGAAGTCCCAAGGGACCGTGAAAAAACTACGTTATAGAGAAAAATTTTTACGTTATTTATTTAATTAGGTAAGTTTCACATAATACGTATTGTTACGTTTCTACGCTCGGGCTATTTGAAAATTATACGACGCTTCTTGTATTAAACATTTATTTACAACTATTAATTATTATTATTTGAATTGTGAAGGCAGAACACAAATTACCTATAAACTACAGGCACTATTTCTAACAATGATACACTCATTGTTAATTATTTATATACGGCTTAACAGTAATGATTTATCTGGTTATACACTCTATTTATTTACACTGGATTAAAAATCAATTATTTATGTTGCTATTTTATACGCGTCTATTTATGTAGCAGCTTACGCCTTTCGAGCTGAATGAGAACTGACTGTTATTTTCGCCGCGCGTATTTATATATACATTCCGGCAAATGCATGTGTTGACCTCGGGCGTGTTTCCGAAAGCGTGAGTCATCCCTCGCATCTGGCTGCAAGGTTGCTTCTCCAGGCGTCTGGAACATGACTCATCTGCCCGCAGCTGGCTCCAAGACCGTCTCGGCAGCGGTGACTCATAAGCCTGCAGCTGCCTGATCACCAGGCCGTTACAGTATTTTTATCACAGTTTAATAAGTCACTTTAACAAAAGAAACTGCGACGCTGTTGCTAGATAACATGACAAGTTTATTGACCCGGCTACCTAGGAAAGTAAAGTAAACAATGACTCGCTTTCCTACTGTTTTGAAGCTAAGAAACGTACCTATTATTATTGTGAGTAAACAATATTATGCTACTACTTAAAATACTGAGTAATTTTCTGTTGCGAAGTACATTTAAACAAAGTTCTCCGTTCAAAAAATGCTTTGCACATATTTGAACAAGAAAACACTCCTTCAGATACATTGTCTTGCTCCTGGAGTGCTTGCCGAATCGTGGAAAACGCAACGAGCACATCTTCTGCAGAAATGGAAACCGCATTTCCTAATCTTAAAAATATCACCTATGTCACTTTTGACGGCTGTTTGAACACTGCAAAAATGATTGCAAGGTTTTGTAAAATGCACCTTTAAAATGCCAAAAGAGCTAACAAAGGAGACTAAGCAAGTCATTCATTGTTGCTTTTGCAAGTTTAATGGCAAATTTTGGAAAATGAGCGGAAATTTTAGTTCTGCGTAACCTTGCTAACTTCATTTGTAACAAACATCAAAACATGGTTTTTAACTAAATTTCTATCTAGATTCTTACAAAAATGTATGGTCATGGCCTGCTCGAAGTCATGTTGAAAAAAGATAGACTGTAGTGGTCAGTCCCTATTTCTAGTCCTCTGTTTACTTTAGCATCCTTAGTTTTTTTTCCAGCGAAGATCTCGATAAGAAAACAAGCAATTATTACCTTATTTAGTTGATGCAAGGAAAAAGGACTAAGAGCAATAATTAAAAAAGGTAAACTATTAATAAATGGGGAAGAATGGAAAATAGAAGACATCATAGAAGCTGATATGGATGTACAGAACACAAAAACAAACAAAGAATCTGAAGAACTAAAGAAAAGAAGCAGATCCACAGACGAAGAAGAATCAAGTCCCACTAAAGGGGCAATACCAAAAAAGAAGAACTGGGCTCAAACAATATTAGTACCCTTTGATAAAGACAAGACAGAAATAGTGGAAGAAGGATTACGCAAAACATTCAGGAATATCACAAGGACAAATCGAAATCAGCAAAATTCAAAAAACTACTAGAAATTGAACGACGGACTGAAATATTGATGACAACCGCAAATAAGATGGATAGTTGCCCAATGGTAAACACAAGAATTGCAAAAAGTAAAAAGAAAAGGAAAAGACGCAGAAAACAAAGTCTCAGAATAGGAATATGGAATGTTAAAACGTTACTGAAACGAGGCAAACTACAAGAGGTAGCAAATGAACTGAAAAAATACAATATTGAAATAGCTAGCCTTCAGGAAACAAGATGGGGTGGTATGGGGAAAATAGATAAAGGAGAATACGCCATCTGGTATGCAAATGAAGATAAACAAGGTTATGGAGGGACCGCTTTCATAGCAAGGGGAAGGTTGAAAAATCAAGTAATGCTATTTAAATCAATTAGCGAGAGAATATCATATATGCAAATTAAGAATAAACCGTATAGTGTAACGATTATAAATGTATATGCGCCAACGGAAGTTGCAGATGAGCATGTAAAACGAACATTCTATGAAGAGTTGGAAGAAACCTATGAAAAAATGCCAAAACAAGACTTAATTTTACTGATGGGAGACCTTAACGCGCAAATTGGAAAAGAGGAGTGGATAGAAGAAATAGCATGGAAGCATACCCTACACATGCGAACGAATAACAATGGACAAATGCTGGGCAATCTTGCTGCTGCATAATTAACACGAAATTTAAACACAAACGAGACTACAAAATCACTTGGATGCATCCAAATGGAAAAGACGGAAGCCAGATTGATCACGTCTTAGTGAAAAAAGAGCACTGCAAATCTATTAACAATGTCAGATCTTACAGAGGCGCAAATATAGACTCTGATCACTTCCTAGTGATAACAGACATAAAGATAACAAAAAATGATGAAAGAAAGGAGATTAAGAGGAAAAAATGGAATATAGACGAGCTAGAAAACGAGAAAACGCTACAAAAGTACAAAGAGGAGGTGCAGAATAGTTTAACAGCAGGAAAAGAAACAGACAGTATAGAGGAAAACTGGATGCAGATCAAAACAGCAGTGTTAGATGCCGTAGAGAACACTATTGAGGTTAACACGAAAAGAAAGAACCACTGGTTTGACAAGGAATGTGAAATTATCATAAAAGAGAAAAATAAAGGTAGAAACGAGTGGATTAGAACAAACAGCGAAGAGGATAAGTTACAATATCAAGAAAGAAGAAAGCAAGCAAACAAAATATGCCAAGAAAAGAAAAAGAAATGGATAGAGGAAGCTCTAGAAGAAATAGAAAAGGAAAACAAAATGAACAATTCTAGATTATTATACCAATATATGAAAAAAAGAAACAAGAAAATCCAAGACAACAGACGAAATAGAAGAGAAAGAATGGAAGAAATATTTCAGCAACCTCTACAAAGAAGCGAATAGCATCCCTTTAGATGAGACAAGAGAAATAAATGAACAACCTGAAGGGCTAGAAAAAATACCGGACATTGAAGAAGTGGAAGAACATATATCAAAGATGAAAAACAAAAGGGGTGTGACAGCATAACGGCCGAAATGATAAAATATGGAGGGAAAGAATTCGGTTAGTCTGTTCAGATATAGATACTTTAATCAAAACTTCGGAGGCACATAATTTAAAAATTAATGCAAATAAAACTGTAGTTTTACTTTTTGGTAAATATAAAATAAGGGAAACATATGAAGATAGAATTTCCATTAAAGTTAAAGATGTTAATCATAAAATTTCCAAATGGGCTAAGAATCTCGGATTATTTATTGATTCAAAATTATCATTTAGAGATCACATTGCAAGTACTATTAAAAAAGCATTTTCTAACTTGAAACTGATATATAGCTACAGACATTGTTTAAATCGAAAATTAAAATATTACTTTGTGACTCATTGGTTCTATCGCAATTTAATTACTGCGATTCTGTGTATGCACCCTGCCTTGATAGTATAGATTCTAAAAGGATTCAAAGAATTCAAAAATCATGTTTGAGGCTTATTTTTGGCATTAGAAAATTTGAATCTGTTTCTTCCACTATGAATGAGGTAAAATGGCTTAACATGAACAACAGAAGAACTCTACATGCTTTATGTTTATTTCACAAAATTATTACTGCTGAAACTCCATACCTTTTTAATAAAATTAAGTTTACTTCTACTAGTCATTCATTTGATCTTAGAAATAAAAATCTAATTGCTATTCCATTGCACAAGTCTCAACTGTATAAACGATCATTTAGTTATAATATTGCCAGTTCTTATAATAGTTTACCTAAAAAATTTAAATCTTTATCATTATGTAATTTTAAACTGCGTCTCTGTCGCTTCTTAATGGGTAGACAATAGTGTTTTTTTGCTTGAGTATTATTTGATTTTTTTCAGCAGCTCAACTAATCTAAACCACTGAACAATTGTACTTGCTTCTCTTTTATTTTCTTTCTTTCTGTCTTTCTTAATCTTTTTAAATCTTAATCTAATTTTATTTTTATTTTCACATTTTGTATGGGGTTAAGTGGTAGAACAGACTGCTATTAATTTAGCATGTCTGAACTTCGCCCCTTTGAACCTTGTTTTACTTTTACCAGTTACTATGTAAATTATGTTGCTTATATTTTCTTTGGTTGGTTCAATAAACGGCATTATTATTATTATTAAAGAATTACTTAAAAAAATGCATAAGTTAATTGTAAAAATATGCAGCATACAAAGTCCTAACGATGATAATAAAGACCAGAATCGCAAAGCATGCAGAAAAAAGTCTAGGAGACTACCAATTGAAAGACAAATCAACGATCGACGCCATACACACAATTAGACAGATCACGGAAAGAAGTTATAAATAAATAAATAAATAAATAAATAAATAAACGTTTATTTAGCACTTGGCTAGCTTAAACTAATTACATAAAGTATGCTAATATTATTGAAAAAAAATAGTTCAGTTTCTTAAGTAAACATTAAGATTCTTGCTAAAAGTTTTAAGACTATTTGCATTTTTTACCCATTCGGGTAGAGAGTTGTACGAGCGAATCCCACTATAAAACAATGATTTTTGAAGCGCTGTTGTTCTTATCCTAGGGATATTAAAATGATGATTTGATCTTAAATTGTGATCGTGAAAGTTTTCACGAGTCACAAGGTAAGATTTCAAATACGCCGGCTGTAAGTTATGTTCAATCTTGTAGATTAAAATGTGATTTGCCCGTTCAATACATTGGCCTATATTAAGCCACTTTAATATGTTCAACATATTCTGTATTGAAGTGTATCTATCACAGTTCAATAAGATGCGCATCACTTTATTTTGTTGTACTTGTAGTTTATAAATATTTTCCTTTGTACAAGAAATTAATAAAGAGCAAGCATATGAAAAGTGTGGAAAAATTATAGTATTATACACTATCATTTTTGCCCACTGAGACAAACATTTTGAGACACGATAAAAAAATCCTATTTTTTTACCAATTTTCTTACACATATAATCAACATGATTACTAAAAGTTAATTGCGGGTCTAACATAACTCCCAAATACTTAATGCTAGAAACAAAATTAATATCATCTCCATTTATGTTAAGTTTATATCCCAGAGCACAATATTTTTGGCACATTATCTTGGAACCAATAACCATACATTTTGTTTTAGAGCTATTTAACTTTAGTTTATTTTGGCATAGCCATCCGTATAATATTTGAAGTTCCTCGTTTAAAATCTTGGTTATTAGTTCAAAGTTCGTACCAGAAACCGATATTAAAGTGTCATCGGCAAATAAATTCACGAATGAGTTTCTTAGACAGTTCTGAATGTCATTCACATAAGCAATAAATAAAAGAGGCTCTAACACGCTTCCTTGTGGGGCACCCCACACACTTTCTCTTGGGGATGACACTTTATTATTTACTTTGGTACAATGGTTTCTATGTGTCAAAAAATCTTTTATCCAATCTAAAGCACTACCACTCAAGCCATATAATACAAGCTTCTGAACAAGTACATTCCTGTCGATAGTCTCAAAAGCACGCTTTAAATCTACAAATACACCTAAGGTTACTTTTGACTCACTCATGTCTCTCCTCCAGTTTGCGCACACATATTGTAGGGCTGACTCACATGAGTGTCGGCTCCTGAATCCTGATTGGCCATCGTATAGTAACCCATTATTTTCAAAATAGCTTTTTAATTGCTTACACACAACAGTTTCTAGTATTTTGTCCACTACAGGTAACAAGTTTATAGGGCGTAGATCACTAATAGCACATGGTTTAGAAACCTTTGGTATGGGAACTATGACGCTTCGTTTTAATCCATCTGGAATTTTTCCTGCTTTTATGGAGGTATTTACTAGATATAGAAGTGGAAACCCTATGACACAAAAGATGTCTTTAAGAAATTTTATAGTAAGAGTACCATCACTAGTGCTTTTATTTTTTAGACCATACACCACTTTTCTAAGCTGAGACAACGTTAATGTTTGGAAATTTGGTAAACTACACTGTCAGAAATTTCTTGTAGACTGTCAGCATAAAAGTCGTTTATATTTTCTTCCACACTATTAGAATATTGGCCAAAGTCAATGTTTGTAAAATCTGCAGTCTTATCTTGTCTGCCCACTAACGACTTTAATGTAGACCACATCTTCTTTCCGTTTCCCTTACATTCATCAATATTTTTGTTGAAGTATTTTGTCTTTTCATTTCTTAAAACAGAAATGACCTTATTCCTATTTCTTTTGTAGTCATTCCAGTCGTTTTCTGCTCTTGTAATATTGAACTTCTTGTATGCCGTATCTCTAACTTGTTGTGCTTTTTTTACGTCATGCGTTATCCAAGGGTATTTTTGTTGCTTAATATGTCTTTTCTGAAGTGGAGCGTACCTATCCAGTGCTTCCTGTATGATTTTTATAAAGTCACTATAAATTACATTAACTTCTGTGGAGGTATAATTCCAATCTTGTCCAACTAAGGCTTCAATAATTTTATTTACATTTTCTCGATTTAAATTACGATAAAACGGCAATTCCGCTGGTGAAGATTGGTCGCTGGACAGGGTCATATATGCACCAATAATTTCATGGTCGGTGATTGCAGGAAATACTCGTGGGGTTTCAACTAAGTTATAGTCATTTGTTATAATATGATCTATTAAAGTTGCAGAGCGATTGGTGACTCTAGTCTCCTGAGTGACAATTTGTTTAAAGCCTGCTGCCTGAATGATGTTCTTGAAGTTTCTGGATACGGAATCATCTTTCAACAAGTCAATATTGATATCACCCATTACAACTGTTCTTTGGCTCTGAGTAATATGTTCATTTATTTTATCCTCCAAATATAAGAGAAAACTTCTAATTAATCCATTCGGAGACCTGTAAACTGAGGCCAAAGTAGTATTTTCATTTTTTAATTTAAGCTCTATTCCCACTGACCAGTAGTTGTAGTCTTCTGAGTCATTCCAAATAATTTCAAAGTTTATATTTTCTTTGACGTAAATTATGCAGCCTCCAGTGTGTCTACTATTGGAATAAGATACAATAGCCTTATACCCAACTATTACAAATTCGCTCTCGTCAATATCTTTTGTAACATGCGTTTCACTTACACACACAGCTGATGGGCCATATTTATTTAATAATTGTTCCATTTCCACAAAATGTCCTAATAAACCCTGTATATTAATATGTACCACGAGAAAACTTTTCTTTGGTGTATCAGTAGATGCTGACTGTATTTGCTATATATATTGAATTCGGGATTTGGCCTTCTCTTGTTCTCTTTTATAGCATATGCAATCTTTATCAAAAACGGTGTGCTTAGTATCAATATTCGAAATTTTTAAAATATCTTTAGCAAATCTGCAATTTGTGCATTCTAAAACATCAGATTTACACTCATTGCTTTTATGTTGTTTATTACATAAAGGGCATACAATATTACTGCTACGACAATTTACTGCTTTATGGCCATAGCGCCAACATTTAAAACATCTCAAGATACCAATATATTCATACACTGGAAAATTCTCCCAAGCAATAAAAATTTTTCCAATTTTTATTATTTCTTTAAAAAACGCCGGTGGTATTTCTAACACCACGTTGTATTTTGTCTTGTTCCTGGGAATAAATTTGCGAATGATTTTTACACCTGATTTATCCATCTCCGATAAATTACTTTGCCGTTTAATCGTATCTAAAAATTCTTCTTCACATGCCAAATATTTCTCGGGTACACCAACAATGACTAATTTTGGGCTCACTATCTTAGGCATTTCAATGTTGTAATCCGTCGATAGCTCGGCAACAGCTGTGTTTTGCAGTTTTTTAAAAGATTCGTTATCGTTACATTCAATAATAACTGCTCCTTGGCGTGCCGATTTGAATTTGTTTACAGATATTAACAGATTAGATGGATTAATTTTTTCTGTGACTACTTGTTTTGTGATTGAACTGTCCTGGTTTGTGTCTTTTGGCTTAATCAATAGTGGTGGAAAACTATCCCTTTTTAGTACACTTGACCAAGATTCTTTCGCTGGAAGAATGCCATTCGCATTTTCTAATTTACTTAGAATTTCTGTAGAGTTTTTAACGCACTGTTTAGTTTGTAGTTCAAGTTTTTCAATGGTTCTGGCAATGTGTAATTTGTCGTTTACCAGTGAAATACACATATCACAGAACCAAAACAAATTAGGACAGTCTTTTAAGAATTTTAGCATTGAATCCTTGATTTGAACACATTGCACATGATAACTTTTTTCGCAAAATCTGCATGAAACTGATTTTGAACTAACTATAAAGTTATCTGAGCATCGAGCACACACATGTGCACTCGACGACATCGCGACTCAGACTGTTATCAATGGTGAATATGAATACAACATTGACATACATATTCTCTTCCTTGACTACAAACAAGCTTTTGACAGCTTAATTAGAGCGAAAATGGTAGAGGACCTAAAAGATTTTAAAATTCCTGGTAAATTGATACAACTAATGAAGATGTCAATGAAAGAATCAACGGCGTCGGTACTCCTCAGCCAAGGCTCAACAGAGGAGTTTGAAGTAGGCAAGGGTGTGAGACAGGGAGATGCCTTATCAGCATTGCTGTTCATCATATCCCTTAATACTATCATTAGGGAAGCAAAACACTGTGGAACAATCAACACTAAATCTGTCCAACTAATAGCTTACGCGGATGATATTGCCATAGTGGCAAGAATAGTAAGGACATTCAGCATAATAGAACAAAGATCAAAAGATAGAGGATTGGAAATAGATGAGACAAAAACAAAGTATATGCACTGCGGCAGAAAACAGAAAGAAATTAACTATAAATTCGAAGAAGTAGAAACTTTCAAATACTTAGGTGTGATGATACATACGAGACATGAAGGATCGTATGTAGAACACAGAATACAAGGGAATAGGGCGCTGTACGCAAACAAAAAAATACTAAAAGACAAGAAGCTTAGTAGAAACACAAATGTACAAAACAATGATACGCCCAATTGCAACGTATGCAGTGGAAACCATGAGCCTAACAAAGAAAGAAGAAGAACTATTGAGAATTTTCGAAAGACGAATCATTAGAACAATTATGGGACCCAAAAAAGAACAAGAAGATGAAACGAGACCATTAATGAATTACAAGATCGACAGAATGTTAAAAAAAGAAGACATTGTGAGAGTATGTAAGGCTCAAAGAATTAGATGGTATGGCCATTTTTACAGGAAAGAAATAAATTCACCACAACGAGTAATTACAGATTGGATACCGCTAATAACAAGACCAAAATGACGGCCAAAATTAAGATGGAAAAACCAAGTAGAAGATTATATTAAAACAATGAAAATAAAAAATTGGAAGAATATAATAAATAACAGAATAGAATGGAGGAAACTAGTGGAGAAGGCAAAAACTTTCCAGGACCTATAAAGTGTAAAGTAAAGAATAAGAAGAGACAATACAACGTGGATTGATCCACCACGTTGATCCACCATGTCAAATGGATCCATGAGTTCTAACGAACAGCTTTTATTTCCACGGAAATGCACAGCTTCAATCTATCTAGTTTTTTTTCATATATGTGTGTTGACCAGAGAAAATTCTGGGAATCACTGACTGTTTTTTATTGCGTGGGGTCAATGAGGTAATTATTTGTGACTTAGTTATAACTAGAAGCTTTATGAATTTTTTTCTCGTAAATTCGGTCATTATCTCTAAGCAATTGCTATAAATGTGTTCGTTATAAACAAACTGCAGTTATTTTCAGTACAAATAGTTTGTTCTGTAAATTTCTATTTTCTGATGCAATATGCTGTATCTATACCAAGTGTAGCTTTTATTGCTACTATTTTTAAAATAGAATATTGAAAGAAGAATATAATAAACATTTTTTTGTGAACAAAGAGGCAACTTTCTATCTTCTGGTTTTTTGGTTTCACCTAAATAACCATCACTTTTAATGATTCTGTTTCCATTTGCCGGATTCTTTTCCCGGAATTGAACACGCCGGAATTTGATTCGCCAGAAGTCTTTTGACCAGAATGCATTTCGCTGGATATCAAGATTTTTAAATTATAAAATATGTCTGGCAAGTGGCAAGGCACTGTTATGGGACATTCTATTAAAAAAAACTATAAAAATCTGCAAATAACCTAAACAAGCCAAAAAAACAGCGTACCCTACAATCTGGTGAAACAGAATCTGGCGAATAGCTTTCTGGTGAAATCATTATCCAGCAAAATGAATTCCGGCGAAAAAAATTCGACTACTTTCATCTTTGATCTTTTATCGTTTTAAACATTTTATGTAATTGCTGATTTTCTTCACAAAATTATCAACAGGAGGTTGTTTGAAAGTGAAAAGAGATCTCTGAACCTCACTATATGGAGTGAACGTATTAAAAAATTTTAAAAATCACTTCTAATTGCGAGGGTAGAACTATTGCATTGTAACTAAACTATACCATAGTCTTAAAAGTTCTGTAGATTTGGTTTGTAAATAAAACAAAGGCTTTGCGAAGTCAGTGAATGTTGTCGAATTGTTTTAGAAATTCTACCTATTTGTTATTTACTTGATTATTTTATTTTACAGTAACACCAAAGAAAATAGTAGAACGACAAGATTCACAGTTTAAAGAATTCAAAAACAGTGCACCGCCTTTGCATGCCCCACCTGTTTCTACAAGAACCGTGGAAACTGACACAAAACCCACCAATTTTCAGTTTGCTACCTTTGAGCCGCCAGAAATAAGCACAGCCTCACAAACGCAGGACAGCGAATCTGTAAAATCACTTCAGTTTAACGACGAACCTCCGGCAGAAGAAGTGCCAAGTAAAGTTGAGCTGCCAAGTTTTGATGATTTTTCTTCATTTCAGTCATCTAAAAACGAAGAAAAAACTGATCTACCCAGCTGGTCGTTTAATAACAGTATTCCCCTACGTGAAACACACATTTCTAGCCATAGCGATAGTTCCAAGGTTGAAAGAATCGGCTTTGAAGAGCCAGGCTGGCTGAAGCCCACCATCGTTACTCCCGACCTACCGAGAAAAGAGGCGGTTGCTAGTGAGTTGGAGGAGGAAGATTTCACTGATTTTCAAGCTAGTCAGCCTGTCAGCTCTAACCAGGCTGTACCTGTACAACCTCCAGTTGAAGTTGTGCAACGGAAGGATAGTGATTCTAGAGTTTCTGCAAATGTGGCTCCAACAAATGACGATGATGATGAATTTACTGATTTTCAATCTACTTTGCCAAATTTAGTTTCTAAACCACCCTGTGCACCTCCAGAAGTACTACAGCCAGCGCCTGCCATGTTTCAACCCCTCCAACCCTGTGTTTTGCAACCTATTGTTTCAACTAATGCTCCAGCTGTAATAAATTGGCCCGATCCTGGAATAACTGACGCTGATTTGCAGCACATTCAGCTTAATTATCAGCCAATGTATGCTGAATCAGATGAAGTTGCTGAGCCTAGATCGAAGACGGGTAGTATTGGTGCTGATAAACCACCTGACCTTGCTGCGGCCAAGCGTGCAGCTAGTAAAGAATCAAGTAAGACTGAAGATGATGATGATTGGAGTGATTTTGTTTCAAATCAGGGACCAGTACAACCACCAATGATTTCAGATAACCAGCAGGGGTTGCACAAGACGACCAATCAAATCAGGCAACCAAACAGGTAAAGAATTTTATATTTTATTTTTAATCTGTTAGGAACCTGTAGGACAACAAAAGTGTAGCATGACTAACAATTTCATTTCATCTAAATAAATATAGAGTTGTACGTCTTATGAACCACAGAATGCTCACTGTATGAAGCTCAATGTCGCATTGTAGCGCAAATCATTTGGACATAAATCGCCTGAGCTCAGTAATGCCAGATGAGTAACTGTAAAAGTACCTGAAATTACAGAGAAAAGATCCCTAGAATTCTCTAGATTTTTCTTTTTATAAATTACGCACAAATCGCTAGAATTTTCTTGACATTTTGTAATTGTAATGCATTTTTTTGATCATATTATAAATATGTAGTGACGAGCACGATGGATGGAGGAAGGGTTAACACAACATTGTGCCATTTGTTAATTATTCAATAAAGAAAAATCCCTAGTGAAACTACAAAGGCTATTTTTTTTCAACCTCCAATTTGGTAAAAAAAAAAACTGAATATGAAACATTTATTGTATCAATCATGTAGGTACATCTCTAGGCTACTTTTTTACATAATCGCCATTTCGATGAAGGCACTTGTCATACCGTAGCACAAGTTTTTGTATGCCCTCCTCAAAGAAGGTTGCCGCCTGATCAATCAGCCAACTGTTCACGATCACTTTTAACTTCTTTAAACTTTCTGCCCCATTTTCGCAAACAATCATCGGTCATAAACTGTACTAGTCTCTTTATAATTAATTTCGACTGCATTATGCTCTTCAGGATTGGGAGGCTTAGTTGGCGAGCACAGTATGTAGTAATTCGCCTTTCTCTGGCTGAAGATACTGACTCTGAAGGGCAAAATTGAGGCAATTCATCGTCGAACGAGTACAGTTTATGAGCAATACCTATTGGTGAGAACGATGTAAAAAGTCTAAAGAAGAAGCTAAAAACTAATGTGAGCAGTTGGCTGAGTGACCAGGCGGCAACCTTTTTTGAGGAGGGCATACAAAAACCTGTGCCAAGGTATGATACGTGCCATCATCGAAATGGGGATATGTACAAATATAGCTGAGAGATGTACGTATATTTTCAGTTGTAATATAACAAGTGGAATGATTATTATCGATGATTTTTTTTCCGAGTTAAAACAGGAACCTAAATTTAACGAGTGCGTAGCACGAGTTAAATTAGCTGTTTCGGTTTTAACGAGTAAAAAATTATCGATCATTAATCATTACACGAATTATATTTGGAAAGAGAATATATTGAATGAAATGCAAAACATCAAATATTTACTTTTTGTTCTTAGGTTGGCACTGTTAATGTTGGTTACCCTGCTGTCAATTTTAAGTCAATGTCAAATTCGAGGTTAGCAGGTCAGATATTTCGTCAGTTTTGACACAAACTGACACAAAACCTAACCTGCTAACGTCGAATTTGACACGGACTTAAAATTGACAGCAGGGTAACCAACATTAACAGTGCCAACCTAAGAAAAAATCACAACCATTTATGATCACCTGTAAAAACAATTACGAAAATAAATTACTACCGCTGTGATAATGTGTAACTAGCCATTTGCATGCCCCTCATTGGTTGAAATAGTATCACATGATACATGAATTATATTCTCATATATAATCCAACTGGTGGATTCTTGATTATCAAATAATCATTTCTGTTTACACGAAATATATTGTTTGGCTAAAACAATATATCGAGTGGAAACAGAAATGATTTGATAATCGAGAAGACACGAGTTGCATTCGGCTAGATTATATCACGAGTCAATAAACAAGGTTTGCATAGTGTATTTTAAATATTAAAAGTACAGTTAATGTGATTGTTATGACAATTGTACTGACAGCAGGTAACGTGATGTTTGTGAAAGCGTGTGATTATCACCTATTAATCTGGAAGGTATGTGATTGTCAGTTGCTATGTACATTATCAAAAGTTAGTACATGCGTAACTATGCATTTTGCCGTTTTTCATTGGTTGATGTTAGAGGGAGTGGTATAATCTGTACAATAAATTTAATTTGAAATTTGTAATTTAATTTATTGAGCATTTTTGCAGCGGATTTACATTTATTTGATATTAATTTTTGTTTTCTATTCTTACTGAATTGGAGGTTGAAAAAACCCTCGTAAAAGTTACAAAAGCTACTTTATACAGGAGTATAGAGTTTTGCATATTTAAAACTAACTGAATCAATAGGACCAAATATTTTACATTTAGAAACTGTTACTTATTGATGTAAGTGTCGTAGTTACAGTTGCAGTGTGGAGAATACCCGATGGTATTTACTTTATTCTTTAAAATTCTCGATAACGCCTGTCCTCGTGCAAATTGCAACTCCCCAGCAGATTTAAAATGCAATTTAGAGGATTTACTATAACATAACAATCATACATACAACCATTGTAAATAATAGGGATGTCGTACCCGGTCTAAAATCAAAGCCGGGTACCCGAAAACAGTACCCGGGTACCTGAAATATATAACAAAAATGCAGAGCAGGATTAAGGATATGTGAGGCCCAGGGCTAAATTTGTTTAGAGGTCCCATTCCCATTTATGCAACGGGTACTAAGGGATCTAAATGATTAGAAACCGCACTAGATTATAACCTTCGAATCTTTTCGAGGCCCCCGAAATTTGGTGGCCCGGGGCTGCAGCCCCCTTAGCCCCCCCACCCCTTAATCTGGCTCTGCAAAAATGTTAGCGTACATCGGAACATCTGAGGTACTAGCTACCATTTCTTTACGCCGCTAGTTGTAAATTGAACTAAATTGAAATAGTACCTACTCCCTAATTCAAACTGCAAGTCGTTTGTTATTTGTAAATATTATCACACATCCAAGTGCTATCAAATTCAAGTACGTGACTTTTTATTCGAAATTCGTAGCAGCATCAAAATTACACAGAGGATGTTTATGTTACTCATCCCATACTGACGCGTACTGGTACCATTGACGGGTTGAATATTTCCGTGAAGCGAATTTATTATATGAAACAAGAAACATGTGGTATGGGATGGGGCGATTCTGGTTATTACTCCATGGTTATGTTTTTCTAGAGCTTATTCCTATTGTTTTTAAGTTTTTATCATCTTCTCCAAAAAGGGCCGACTTTCTATAAATTACATAATTTACTAGTCGGGTACCCGGGTCCTGAAAATATACCCGGGTTCACTATTACCCGGGTCGACCCGGGTACCCGCCGACATCCCTAGTAAATAAGGAGTGTTTTTTTTTAATCTGATATAAAAGTTGGCTGTAAAATTTCATTGTAAACATGCCACAAAACATACCTAACCTTACTATTGTAATTGAATTGTTAATTACTAACTGCTAACTAGTTTATTAAGTTTTTCTTTTTTATTATCATTTGGTGTAAATTTATTGTGTATTAAAGTTATTTTTCAACATTTGCATTTGAATGCTTTCAAATCTAATTAAAAGGTTAGCTATTCTTTGCGGTATGTTCACAATTAACTTTTTCAGCCAACTTTAACGTCAAAAATATAAAAAACACATGCTATATATCTCAATGGCAAATATAATCAATTTAGGAAACTCCTGTGACATTTACAGTGTCAAATGTTAAATTGTGACTGTACTTGATAAGTAGTAAGTACCTACTTTTTAGCTGATTGTACTTAACGGTCAGTGGCGTCAAACTTGTAAGTGAGGTTATGACAAATTAGTTGTTATTTTGCTAAACTTAAATTGAATTGTAGTTTTAGTGAAACAAAGTAAAAACACAATTTATTAATAACTTTAGTAAGTGTATCTTGCATTATGTATGCAACTAAATTAATTAAAATGTAGGTACTTCAATAATTCAAATGTCAAAGTGAAAGTAAAAAACAAAAACATGAAATTTAATTTAAAAATGGCGCCAACATAAAATGCAAAAATTACTAATACTCTACTAGCGATTTTCATATTAAAATCTAAAAAATATGCAAAATTTCTTATTTCTCTAATTGAAGGAAAAATCCCTAGAACTAGAGAAAAATTCCCCAATCTGGAATCACTGCCTGGACTTGATATTTTAACACGAATCAATACAGAATGTGTATTACGAGGGGTTATCCAGATATTTCCGGAATCTCATAATACAAATATTACCGCAACAGTAAATCATTTATTATTTTTCAACATAAGAACCTCCAATGCTAATACACTTTTCGTATCGTTTCTCTAAACATTTTAAACCATTCAAAAAATATTTTTTTCCTTGACGCTGAAAATGGACCTTTGCTGCTGAGATTACTTCGGGAATGTCCTCATACTTGTTTCCACGGAGGTCACGCTTAAGGTTTGGAAATAAAGAATAGTTCCACGGCCTTAAATCTGGACTATACGGTGCATGCTTTAAAAGTTGGAATCCGGATTCTCGAATTGCATCTTTGGAAACTGGATGTCGCCCTGAACTTGCTAAATCTTGAAGTGATTTTCTTCCCCGTTTAATTTTGCCGATCCAAAAGTAAACTTGCGTTTTTGAAAGAGCTTCACCACCATACGCAGTAACAAGTTGGTGGATTTGTTGTGGAATAACTTTTTCCAGCGTAAGAAATTCTACAACGGCACGTTGCTTAAAACGTATTTCATCCATATTTCTGACACTTTACAAACTTTAAACGTCAGCGTAAACAAAACAAATGAATACACACAAACAAAACACAGCACCTACGTGTAAAAAACTTCAAAGAATATGGTAGAAATGGATAATTTGAATTTTGGTAACTACAAATATTACAAACATTAAATTCTAATTTGTAAAATTCTAAATCCCATGCACTAGTTTTCGATATTACAATATAAATTCCAGAAACAAAAACGCATTTTATAGAATTTTAACGAGTCCTTCATATTGTGTATTATTTCTGTTAATTATAAGGAAAATCCATTTGGGTTAGATATACCAGGTGATTATAAATGCTTTTCCATCAAGTTCCTTTTGAAATATCTGTTGTATGAATAATATGTTGGTGGCACTGTAAGTGTATGTCAATTTTGAGGTTAGCAGGTTAGGTTTTGCGACAGTCTGTGTCAAAGCTGACGCAAAACCTGCTAACCTCGAATTTGACATAGACTTACAATGTCACCAACATATTATTCATACAACAGATATTTCAAAGGGAACTTGATGGAAAAGCATTTATAATCACCCAGTAGTAGAACAACTAGAGATATAATTTTTTGTTTTTGGTACGATTAATAAATATACTGTTTCATTGGACAAAAATGGGTCCATGCAAAATCTAGAGAAGAGAGGAAAGAATTGCTATTGGGTGTGGTCGGAGGTATTTTCAGTCAGTGGTGAACCCAGACAGTGGTAGTTTGTTTCAGATGTAGTTCCAGTCGGATGTGTAGCCACATGAGTGGTAATCCAAGTCGGTGGTACTTCAGTTCGGTAGCATTTCATATATTTTTCACAAAATTCTTCAAGTCGGTAGTAAACCAAGTCGGTCGTAAAGCAAAAATAATACTCATTAAGACACTGCTATCCTTTGTATTACATGGTGTTATTGTGAAACAAAAAATTGAGCAAATATATGTCAAATTTAGACAAAGTCAATGTCAAATTTGAAGCGTCACATAAATTCTAACTTGTGAAATTTATACTTTCTGAACACCAATTTATTGTTGATCTGTTTGTTGTCATTACTGTTGCTCTTGTTGTTTTTTTTTTTTTTTTGGTTCCTATAGTAAGTGGATGCCCATAGAACTTATTCAATATGCTTAATAAAGCTGATATTATATGGCAAATGTATATTTTGTATAATTGATATGCCGGCGAAACTTTTTGAGATTTTTTTTGTGAAATTTACTATTTCATTAAATGTATTAATAAAATTTTTGTGTGCAACTAAGATATATACTTTCACTTTCTGCCGCTGAAGTGCAGTGCACGTATCGAAATAAGTAGAGGAAAGGGGAAGTCCCTGGTAATCAGCTAACAGAGAATCCATTTCAAAAGTCGAACTTCGAGTGTTTGGGTGAATAATAGTCTGGCGCAGTTAGGGGAAATGTCATTTTTATGTTGGCTTACAACATGAAGTTGGCGTTGGCAGTCCATATTTATACAGTCGAACGTTAAAATTAATGACGCCTTTGAGTAAAAATTAGAGAAATAAATATACTCATACAAAATAATTAAAATTATTACATTATTTAGAATACTCCTACTTATTTTTAAAAAAATTAGAACATATTATGGGCATATATTATAACATATTTTCGTACATTTGAGTGCATATAAATATCAGCTTTAATGCTTAATGTCACTTTCAACATAGTACATGACAAACTTTTGTATTTAGAAATCTGTGATATTTAGCTAATCTCACTGGGTATTATGTCAACTATAGTTTCATTCGGATCTAAATCGATATGGTGTTAATCCACATAGGTGGTATTAAAGTATCATAACCTAAAACCAACATGTAGTAGCGTTACTAAATTTCTGATACACTGATAATCACTGGGAATGAGTTATACGAACAGAAAATATCTCCTTCTATCCTGCTGGCACAACAACTTCATATGGAAAAGCACAGGAATTAGCCTCTCTGTATTGCTTGTCTGAGGTTTACAACGAATTTTTATAGTTTTCAATGATTTCTGTGTTTGAACCTAAAATTTTCATGAACTTAGGGTGACCATTCGTTCAGAAAATTCCGGACCTGTCTGGAAATTGATAGCTATCTTGTCCGGGCGGAATTGCTATATTAACTTAAATGTTCGGAACTTGCGTCCAAAGAAAAATGTATGCATAAAAGAATCAGTCGGCAGCTAACTATAATCGCTAAGAGCTGTTTTAGTACAAGTAAGAGTTACATTATTAGATTTTTAACTATGCCATAATGGAAATGCAAATTTACACTTAAAAATAAATGCATTTCTTTCATATAAATGTACGCAATCTAAGAAAGAATCAGTTGCAGTGCAAGATGCTTAGATTATTTAAACAAATGGTTACAAGTTTTTGAGGAATTTTCGTGTGTGAATTATGCGTACTTTTTATTTCCAATATAAATTTAAAAATCGAAAGTATCCACCTTATTCCCCATGAAGTTGGGGTCTGGATTTAGTCCATCGGCCATACGGTCACCCTACACAAACTCCACAAAAGTATTTCAGATTTGGGTAGAAAATGAAAAAGTAGAATGGGAATTTCTGAAGAACCAACCTATCTAATAAGGAACATGGACAAATGGTGAAAAAAAGGTAAACAGTTTATACAGGGTGTTCCTAAATATCATCAGGTAATTCTTTGGCTTATTTCATGACTAAAAATTCATATAAACATAGGTCCACAGACGCTTCGTTGCCGATCTACAGGGTGTTGAAATTTCAAGATCTTTTTAGTTTTTTCTTTATAGCTCCTGCAGTTTTTGCAATATTTAGCTCAAATTTGGAATACAGGTGACGCCGTCATTGGGCATGCCAAATGGTTGTGAGAATCTACAGGGGTCATGCCCCTTTTTCTACCCCTGAACTTGTTTTACGTTGCGTCCCTGCTAGATTCTATGATACAAAATGAGTTTTCTGTTTTGTTTAGAATCTTTTTGTTCTCTTGTAGTTTTTTCGTATCTGCGATCGTTATAGAGAAAAAAAATAAAAAACAATTTTCTGTAATTCGCTAGACAAAATTAAAATTTTTAAAATGGTCTACTAGGCACTGGCTTTATTTGAATATATTGCTACGAACAAAGCTGTTTGTACCTTTAATTGTACTTTTCATTCTTTAAAAGCTCAATCACTATAAAACCTACCTTGGTGTAGATATATTTTTGCATGTAATAATTAACTCGGCTAGCTCTAATTCTCTTTCTCTGCAGGGTAAATGTTGCTTAATGTTTACTCAGACACTGCAGTCTATTTCAAAGTATCTTTACTATTTTGAATTATTTTGGAAAGATAGTATTTATGTTATATTAAAAGTTCAATCATAACCTTTGAATGACAGTTTGCTCACGTTCAATGAAGTTACTGGTGTTTTAACAATTTAAACAAATTTTTGTTATTGACACTTCCAAAATTAATTATAATTATTAAACTTCAGATTTACAAATTAATCAATTAATAAATCTAATCTAACTTAAATGCATTTTAAAATCTTTCTATAGGCCTTTTTAAATTCCTTTTATCTATATTGTTCGTCGTACATATTCTGAGAATTGAATTTCAATTTGACTCACTTTGCTTTGTCTCTTGTAGTGTTGTGTCTGCAATCTTTTCTGTCTTGAAATACCCCCTGGACTGCGCCTGATTCTGCAATTCTGTGACGTTTTCCAAATTTATCAATAGTTCTTCCACTGTATTATCACGCACTGATAATCACTTTTAACATCTTTTTAACTATATTATACCCAGAGTTTATCTGATTTTAAAATTAATTCGGGAAAATTATTTTTATATGTCACAATTTCCCATATTTTTCTACCCGCCTTCTTGTTCTCTGAATGTAATTTTTTGGCAGTGGTCTATTATGATATGTTTTTCGGACTTTTTCCACTGTCTAGGGTGTAAATCACACAACGTTTCGGGAGTTTTGATCTACTCCAGTGTTCAGGTGTTCTTGGTTAGTCCTGAGAAGGACTGATATTATACGTTTTTCTACGTAAATTTGTGGCTCCCCCGGGGTTTGAACCCGGGACCTAGTGGTTAGAGTGGCAGACTACCGATCAGCGGTCCCGGGTTCAAACCCCGGGGGAGGCACAAATTTACGTAGAAAAACGTATAATATCAGTCCTTCTCAGGACTAATCAAGAACACCTGAAGACGGGAGTAGATCAAAACTCTCGAAACGTGTGATTTACACCCTAGACAGTGGAAAAAGTCCGAAAAACATATCATACCCGCCTTTTTTCTCATATCATAAAACATAAACAATCCCTTTTACTTCTGTCAGCACCCTTTTTTGAAGTAAATTTTATTAATTATTAAATTAAATCAAATTAGTTAAATATCTTGAAAAAAATCAGTTTTAGGTTATAAATACAATGAAATCTCCCTTACCGGACACCTCTAATAAGCGGACACTTCTCTTACACGGAAATTTTGTTGGGAACCAACTTGTTAGCATTAACATTACTAATAAAAATTTCTCTATTAAACGGACACTCTCCTCTTAAACTGACGCGGACACCATTTTTCGACAATTTTTAGACTGTGAATCTCTCTTGTACGGACACTTCAAAATGCAGGCCCAGCTAATGTCGTGAGGCGTCAAAACAATCCATAAATCCAACATTTAATGATCATGTTGTTAAAATATAGAATTCTTTTGCAATACGGGCGGTATTAAGTCAACTCAAATCAGCGTTACGACTGCAGGAAATTCGACACTTTCATAACCCTATGCGCAATATTATTACATAATAATCCATGTTGCTTGATTTTAGAGGCCTGCAATTCAAAACTACTTTGACTTTTGCATGGGCAGCCTATTATGATAAAAATAAAAATTGCAAGAATTTTTCCTGCTTGCTTTTATTGAATGAAAGAATAAGAAAACTAGGCTCAGGGCCCCCGCGACCGCGAAGTCTGCCGGTATCAAGTTACGCCAGTGTAATCAATTCGAACCAGAGGACGATTTACTCTTATCAGTAATGGCTGAACTGTATAGGAGTATTCCAGAAATCGAAGACGTCGACCCTGACGAATTTATAAACATTGACAAGGAAATAAGCGAGGAAGATGATGTAACCGAAATTTCAGGTGAATGGCGACTTAGAAATTTGTGAGAATGTAGTCAAGACCCATACGGAAGCATTAACAGTGAAAATTTTTAAATGCTTTGCTAAAGAAAGTAAAGGCTTTAAAGTATTCAAACTGTCAAAATATTTAGAAATACATGCGGAAAGTATAATAAACAGTCAGAAAAACCCTTACGTCAAATGAGTATTTTAGATTTTGTAACAACTATTACATAACTTTGTTTCAATTATTTTATATTCTTGTCTGTATTGTTAGCGCGTATACCTTTGCATAATACAACTTTTTTAAACATAAAAATGGATTTTTCTCTTAAGCGGACGCCTCTAATAACCGGACAAAAACGTTGGCACCGTGCGTGTCCGCTTATGGGAGATTTCACTGTATTTATCTAACATTTCATAAACATTTTTAAAACTTTCCAGAATTGTAAATAACCATCACCGTAACAAAATTAAGTTATTCCTCAGTACTTTGTAACATTCTGCAATGTATCTCATATGAACAATAACTGATTTTTAACAATTCAAACCACTTGCATATTTTAGAGTTGTTATACCAATCTTGGCCAGTTTTAAAGTGATTCAACCTTTTTAGAATATATTCTTTTTTACCATTTTTATACCATATCAATATATAGAAACACATTTTGAAGAGCAGTTCTCATTAAATGTATGGGGATCATTTGATTGGTCCTTTCTTTTTGCCTGGTCACTCATACAAGTATTTTTTGCAACACGAATTGCCTTTATTACTCGAATACTTACCTCTTTTGCTGAGAAATCAAATGTGGTATATGCTCGATGGCGCCCCAGCACATTTTTCATTTTTGGCTTGGAAGTATTTAAATGAAGTGTATGAGAACAATTGGATAGGATGGGATGGACCTCGGTCATGGCCTCCTGACTTAAGTAGCCTAGGTTTTTTCCTATGGGGGCATCTCAAATCTGTAGTGTATACAAGACCAGTGAATACCGTTGATGACTTACGAAATCGACTATTAGATGCATTTGAAACAGTAAGAAATACTCCGGGGGTGTTCGAAAGAGTACGGGCATCAACGAGAGGAAGAACGGAGGCATGTATAAGGGTTGGAGGAGGTCACTTTCAACAATTGTTATAACATAGTGTTCTTGTTATGGTTATTATTTTGGTTTTTTATATTGTAATAAATCATTGCTACAAAAACCGGGTCATCCCAGCTTTAATTTTTAACAGGTAGTGCCGACTAAGCTGCCAAAATTAATGGAAACAAGAGATTATCCAAATAAAGCCAGAGCTTACTAGACCATTTTAAAAATTTTAATTTCGTCTAGGGAATTACAGAGAATCGTTCTTTTTTTTTTCTTGATGACGATCGCATATACGAAAAAACTACAAGAGAACAAAAAGATTCTAAATAAAACAAAAAACTCATTTAGTATTTTAGAATCAAACAGTGGCGCACCGCAAAAAAATTCAAGGGGAGAAAAGGGGGCATAACCCCTGAAAAAATATCTCCCTGTAGATTCTCACAACCATTTGGCATGCCCAATGATGTAAGCCCTACAGCGTAACCAGTATTCCAAATTTGAGCTAAAAATTTCAACACCCTGTAGATTGGTAAAGAAGCGTTTGCGGACCTATATTTATATGAATTTTTTTTATTACAATTTTGTACTCAGAATTAGGCAAACTACATGGTTACCAGACGTTTAAGTGCCATTCCTGGAACAACCAGTATTAAATGATATCTGGCAATACTAGGCTTAGTATTTTCTAGATGTTGATAACAAAAATTCATAAGTATACAATTTATTGTGACCTTCCCATTCGTCAGATTTTTTCACCGGATTTTGACTCACCAGATTTCGGCTCGCCAGAATTCGTTTCGCCAGATAATCATTTCACCGGAAACTAATCGTACTGTGCCTTGTTCTAGCCTGTTTAGGTTAGTTGCAGTCTTTGATAATTGTTTTTTTCACTATCACGGCCGGTGTTGTCCACATGATCAGCATAGTGTCCCCGATCATGATATCCAACGAAATGCATTCCGGTCAAAAGACTTCCGGAGAATTAAATTCCGACGTGGTGCATTCCGGCGAAAAGAATCTGGCGAATGGAAACGGAGCCCAATTTATAAAACAAATATTTAATTGATTCTGTATTAAATGAAAACTCCATGTATAATGGTTCATATGCCAAAAATATATAATTTTGTACTAATCAGCAGAACTTCAACGCCCGAGCTACAGCTATGCATTCCGCAACTGAATCAAATCCAGATTCCCAAGAAGCCTGTGCCAATTATAACCCAAGAGGGTCTCGTGCAAACGAAGCTGTCATCTAACCTACCGATATCGATCGAACCTCTAGTCCAACCGTCCGTCCAGCACACCAGCACATATCCGCAGACAAGTCAACTTCAGAATGGATTCCAACCGTCCCTCATCAGCAACCAGTTTGCCCAGTTTGGGCAAGGACTCATGTATCCGCACAGCCACCTCAGTATTCACCAAAGCAATCCCATGCAGAAAGCCGACGCTCCTAAACAAATCCAGCCACAGTATTTTCCGTACTCCCAACCCTCGAGGCCACCTGCTGCCCCGATTTCGGCAAGTAGACCCGATGAACATGACGATGAATGGACAGACTTTGTATCGAGCCAGCCAGCGCCGCCGCCAACCCAGACAGGGCCTTCGATGATTTCAAACGGCTTGCCCAGAAGCGTGCCAAAGCCTAATTTTGATTGGAACAGACCGCCCCAGTTCACGAGCTGGTCGGCAAATGTGACCCCCAATATCATCACCAACCCTGTTTCGTTTGATTCATTTCAAAGCTACACGCCGCCTGCTCACTCGGACTTGTTTAAAAATAGAGCGAGCAGCAGAAAGAATCCCAGTGTGGTAGTGCAACCCAAGAAAAATACCGTACCAAGTATCTCCACGGTGCCCGATTTAGAGTTCATCGCCCCCAAAAACAGGACCTGGAAGAAATGACTAAAGGAGCAAGTCATGCTGTGAGCTGTCGCAGTATTATTCTACTTGAGTATTGAATCTGTTTGTGATTGTTTCTTGCAACCTGATTTTATTTTGTTTTTAATATTCTAAGACGTAAGCTAAAGGAATTATTATGAACCATTTGCAAGAAAGCAGAGCATCCCATTGTTATACTCCCCATTCATTTCGATCATCACACAACTGTTGATAACTGTAATGCGAAAATATAAACATGATAATATGTACTATAAAAATTACAGAACATGCATATAGACACTAACAAATGCATCTGACGAGAAGCTGTGGGGTGTATTTGCAAATGTCACCACTGAGATTTCTAGAACTATTTGCAGGCTGATATTATTTTAACTAATTTTATCTAGTTTTAGTTTTCGGCAGGATCGAATATCGTTGAAATTTTAATTGTGATAAAAGTGTTTCTTTTTATATATGTTGTGTTAAGTTATTGTAGGCAGCTAAAAATATACTAAACGGTTTGTGATTTCTGTTTAAGCATTACATAAAGAATATTTGCTATTGAACTAAAACCATAAAACATTAAAAATGTTATTTGATCACTGGGGCTTTTAGGTTTGCAGCATTTTATATAGACGTTGTTTTGTTTTAGGTTGTTGTTTACGATTAAAATGCGTGTTACAATTTTTACTTTTTATAAGTTAAAACAGTTTAATAGCAAATGATCTTTCAGAACCGTCACTTAATAACAAAACCATATTAATGAAGTTTAATCTTTTTAGAAACTAGCGACCATGTTCTATATGTAATATACAAAATTGAATGCACATACTCCACCATTATTTGCCTGGGCTAGATGTATAGCCTCTCGTTTGTAGAGCGACTATGTGTAAATAACGGCGTCTCTTTCTGTTAGCCATACTGACTTTGTACTTAAGTTACTGTTAATCGTCCATGTACATAACAAAAATTAATATATAACATGTATTTAACATTCCAATTTTGTAAATAAGATGTTATTTTAAATTAAAGGAGCTTAGTTTAATGTCTCTTCCTTTATAATTACAATGCTAAGGAAAAACAAGAGTTCAAGCATACAAAGTACACAATCTTTTATCGGTAAGTTTTTTTTTTTTTGCTTGATTAAAGGAGAGAATATAGTCCAAGAGCCAGCAACGGGTTTGCTTACAGTATTTTTAACAAGCGTGTAACTGTTATGGAAGGTCCCTTTGAATATACTGAGAAAGAAACTCAAAGTCTGGCAAGCCTGCGGTGGTGGTTTTAGCACCCATGCGTCCCTGAAGGGTAAAAAAAATAATTAAAAATGTATAATAATAAGTCTGGCGCTTTGCTATGTTAAAGATAATCATATTTTAGGTAAGTAAAAAAATTTACAGACGCTTTGGCGGGTGGTAAGTTTACCCCAGATTCACATAAAATTGCATAATAAACTTAACCATTTACAGTAAAATAACAAAGCTGGGCATGTAAAACATGGTATCATCAGAACACCTTCAGTATGTTATATTTAAAAAGCCAGACCAAAATTGTGGTGGAAAAAGAATGACAGACCATAAAACAGGTTCCACATAAGTGCGAGAGATGTAGCCCTATGCATGATCGTCGATGCTCATGATTTTTGAATATCTTATTTTGTAACAGTCAAGTTTTTCAAGGTACTATATCCATGTCAAATGATTGACACTGTTTAAATACTCGCAGAAAATACAATTTTAAAATTAAACTTTTCTTTTCCTTTCCTTTTCCTCAGTAAATTATGATCGATAATTAACTTAATAATTTCGTTTTCTATTTTTAAGGAAGTTGAAATAACATGAAAACAAAATATTTAATAAACGGTTGCGGGCACAAGAGGGTTTTCTTATTTAAATGTCTCGTGTATTTTGCAATTACATTTTTATTTTTATTTAAGAAATGGATTTTCATGTAGTGACAAACAAAGAAACTGAACAAAGAATATAAAATATTAACGAGGGGATTTTTTATTTTAAAAACATAAAGAAAGTTGAATAAAATGGTATTATAGCTTCAATCGCTATCGTAACCATATTTCTGGTTCATCTTCCTCCGAATCTTCCACGTTTTCTTCTTCATTTTTTGCCATGTCCTCTGAAACAATAAATTATTAGAACCAAGTTACCAATATATTATAGCGTAGATTGAATAATAAATATATACCTGGTTTATTTTGAAGATGGGAAGGTTGAATGGCGTCACTGACCAACGACGGTAATTGCTGTCCCTCGAATCACACGAACTGCAATTTACCATCGCTTGCTGACCATCCATTTTCCTCAGGAAGTAAAGAAGTGGGATTCTTTAAATGTGCATATCTCCAGACTGACGTTATATAATGTGCTCGCAAAAAATGCTGGACTAATTCAGCTTGACAAGGTGGTAGACTTGTAGCGTAAAAATGTCTGAATTTCCTATCAAAGGATTCATGAACACTTTTGGCCTTGTAGGTGTCACTAAAGATTTTAAATCTTGCCTCATTGATATTATCGAGATGAGGAACGTTGTACATGTTACAAATAAATTTTTCCAAAACAAGGAAAACTTCCTTCCTTGAGTCCAGTAAATGTAAATCACCGAGGACACTAAATGCTGATTGGTATTCTGGCGACTTCTGTAGCAGTTTATATGGCCTTATTTTACCTCTTTTATAAAATGCTGGGTTATAATCGCATCCTGTTGTTGCGTGAAATTCTGGAAGGCTGCTCGATAGAGATGATCCTAGGGTTGCATATAATTGTCACATCTATATGTCGTTGATGGTTCCCAACACCAATTTCCATCCAAATATGTATGGAATCATGTCTCAAATGTTCCATACTACCCAGCATGAATAACATTGGCATCGTAATCGATAGTACAAATATGGTGGACAATTTAGCTTCTTCATGGTTTTCACATGATAATGTGTCGTTTATGCTGGTAACTACTATTCCGTTCGCCGTTTCGAAAGAATGGCATTTTTTAAAGCTCAAATGAATAACTTTATTGCCAATGAATGGTGCCATTTCATTGGTTCCCCAATGCATGATGAAGAAATTTACCAAATCTTTAAATTTATTATTTCTGAGCTCCTTTATAAAGTCCAATGGCCTTGGTTGATCAGGACCGGAAATAATGTAATTGTAATAATGTCCTTGTCTTTGTGAACGTGTATACTCTTTTATCGATAGTGAAAAGTACTGATCGAAAACAACTTCGATTCTGGATGCATTTGATTTTGTAACCAT
The DNA here is from genome assembly GCA_940337035.1 of Agriotes lineatus. Lineage (NCBI taxonomy): Eukaryota > Metazoa > Arthropoda > Insecta > Coleoptera > Elateridae > Agriotes > Agriotes lineatus. The sequence continues at coordinate 12,486 of CALNHX010003134.1, read as the reverse complement.
ATTCAGAACTTTTTTTTAATACGAGTATTTTGCCAAATGTCCTGGGAACGTCTTTCATTAAGTGCAATATGAAAAATCCATCCAGTACCAAAACATCGATATCGTTTGGTGCCTGGCTATCAATTGATTGTTCCAACATTTTTATGAGTGCGGATTTATCAGTGTGACATAATGATCCATCCAAATGGCACATCGACATTGGAAGAGGTGTTATAGGGTATGTTAAGATCTTCGCAATATCAACATTGTGCTCCATCGAAACTCCTAACATACATCCAAACAAATCTCTCTGCATTCGGACTTCCTGTACTGTATTTCCGATTTTCATTTTTTTGTTCACACCTTCTGTTGAAAAATGTAAAATTTGTGTTCTTTTGATGGGTTTCTCGAATCTGCCAGGATCTGAGCCACATTCGAAAATGAAATTTTCTCGTAGGTCGTTGCCTGTCTTCAATATTTAAAAGGAAATCTTCTACTGGTTTCGTTGCTGCTTTTTCTGTATAGATATTAAAGGTAGTCGTCTAAGTCTGACCGGAATGGATTAATAAATTTTGTGAAAGTGGCTATGAAGTTTCGAAGATGAGTAGTATTTCTTTTAATCTGATAGTTTTCCAAATCTGCAGTAATATATTGACATTTTTTTAATCCAGTTTCTTCGTATACGTGAGATATTACAGTAGACCTGATATCGTGACTCTTTGACCAACGTTGACGAGCAGATATCGAATTTGTAAAATTTACAACGCCTGTTAGTCGTCTTGCAGCATCAACATTTATTGTCTGTTCCAAAGTCAGATCTATTGGTTGTCTGGAAAAGCTCTTGTCATTTCTTTTTACACCAAAATATCCTTTTTGAAATTCTTCCAATCCTGGATGTGTATCAGCAACTTTTACTAAATTGTCATGATATTTGACGAGCCAACGGGCATAATTCGGTTGATTGAGTACAAAAAATAAGTATGTAATTTTTGGCAGTATATATTTGAAAAGACTGAAATCCCCCATACAGATGCTTCTACTTAATGTTAGGTAATGATGTATTAGATTTATATAAATCATGTAGTACTGAGCAGTTTTTCCAAATTTTCCATCCATAGTGGCTTCTTGATATGCGGAATACTTGTCTTAATGTAGATAAAGATTTATTTTCAGTTACAGCATGTGAAAGCTTTCTTGTTTGAAATTGTACGAGTTCTTCGTGTAAATCGTCAGTAACTTCTAATTTTTCATGTTCGAGAAAAGCTTCAAAATGAAAAATTTCCAGTGTCAAGGCCATTAAAGGATGCAGACGTTTGCATCGATTGAAATGTTTCCTTTCAATAAATCCATTCACTGAACCACTTGCCAATAGTTCACTCTCGATTAATACGTTCGACAATATAAAATACATTTACCTACAGCTTTGAAATACACCATGATAATGTGAAAAGCACCCAAATGAATAAAAACATTATTAAACGTGGGTTTATCAGTTGCTTGAACTTGAAGAGCAATTTTAGCAATTGCTAAATCATACGCAACTTGAATGTAGGCTTGTTTTAATTCATCAGCAATTCTTTGGCTTTGTAGTATTGTCTCAAGCACGACTGATGTATTGGTTGGAGATAAATTTATGGGAGTGAGATAAGAAACTTTTTGTTTATGAGAATTATCTTGTACTATTAGGCTATTAAATCCTACCCACATTGGAGTATTTGGTACTTGTAAGGCATGAGACAACATCCAGATCGTATCTATTTCTTTTATGGATACTACATTGGTAGGATAGGGATGTGCGCTACGATACGATATTTTAAAGTACCGGTACATTGTCTTCTGATACTCGATATTTTGTACCGGTATTTCAGTCAGCGATCCAATCCAATACGATTTATTTTTGGTCAGTATTGGATCGGCAGGACCGATCCTGGATTTTTGCCGCCGGTGTAGAAATAATTCATCTTTTGACTATATACTGAAATTTTTTATTTTTAATATAAAAAGTATTAAAACTAGACATTTTGACAAAACCAATGGGAAAAGGTCCAAAATATGCCCTTTTTCTTCAAGGGTAAAAAACCTAAGCCATGTGCAAATATTACTTTTATGGAACTAACAGTTCTTGAAGTCTTAAATGGTCGAACGTAGATAACTTTCAATAAGTAATTTTCAGCTTCTACAAACGCAAGAACAAAAGTCAAAACAAAATGATTTTGCTGACCCGAAATGTTTCTGTTTAATATGTGTACGTATTACGCTTCGAATTTCGGCTAGTACAGCAAAATTGTAAAAATAATGACTAATTCTGGTGAACTGGAGCTCTCATGTATCGCAACAAATTTTTATGGTGATGATTAAATATCCAAAGAGAACTTCATTATTCAGTTTAACTGTATATAACAGCAACAGCAACTTCTCACTAGGATATCGCAGCGAAATTCGGTAAATCCCCGAGAAAAATTTTATACTCGAGATTATAAAAAATTGTGCCTATAAGGCAATTACCACAATTGTGTCACTCGTCACTCCATCGGGGTCGCTGTGGGTGTTCGGTAAATTAATTAACAGTTCTGTTTTTATTATCAGTTTTCTTTTATTATTCAGTGCTTTTTTTAAACAAATATGCCACCTTCAACCAGTAACGTTTGGAAAGTATTTATTAAGATAGATTCTGGAGGAAAATGCAGACTGTGTCAGTGCGAAATTAAAAGTTCAAATGCACTTTTGCAATCCTTTATTCTCATTGAGTGTATTTTGTACTCAATAAATTTCTGAATTTCTGAATTTCTGAATTACAAATTTAAGAACAGTTCGAAAACGAAAAGAGAAAAATGACCATAATTTATTTATTTATAAAAATAACTATATCAAGTGGTATATTGTTCGAATCGTTGAAAAATTGTCTTTTTTATAAAGTTATGGCCGACTATAGTTTCCATTAGAAAAAACACAAATTTGTGTCATAACTCAAAAATTATAGCTTAAATAAAAAATTTGGTTAGACTGTTATTAAGCACATAATTATCTACAACTTTTTTATTTGCACATTTTTTCTAAGGTTAATAATAACAGAGCTATAGACACCGAACGAAATTATAAAAAAATCATTTTTGCTAAATATCTAGTTAGCCTTGCATTTTTTCCAAAAAACGAAACGCTCATTAAATTGAGCTCGTAAAACTGCAATTCTTTCCCCAGTTAACCGTCTCTCTATCTCCAATACTTTCCGAGATCCTCATGCTAAACTTTCAAAACAACTCTCCCTGTATACTTTTAATGTTTCAGTTATTATATTCATGTTAGTTTTAAAGTTTTTGAGCGTTTATATGTATACTATTTAATAAATGTATTTCTAATACTGATTTTGCAATTATTTATTGTTGATTTCTTGATTGTTACGCCACTATTATTGCTAAACTTCTATTTGCTATACTAGGACACTAAGTGTGGCATAAATAAATTTAGAAAATATCCCGGATCGATTGTGTACCGGTATTTCGTGTACCGGTACTTTTGTATACGATACTGCCCCGAACCGGTACTTTTAAGTCGATACGATACGATACGATGGTACCGGTACTTTTCGGTGTATCGAACATCCCTATGGTAGGAAGCAATTGGCAACAATCATCGATTGATGCTAAAACTTCAACCATTTTTGCTTTTTTAGCGTATGGAACTAATTCTGGAGTGAAAGCATTAAAGGTTCTCCTTTTGCCTTTACTTGTACCTGCAATTTGAGTATCCTCAATGCTATGCGTCTCAATATCATCACTTACATCTACATTTTGATATATAATCCCTACAGTATCGTGTAGTGTATCTTTGCTACTCGTTGTTTCAACAAACCTATTGAAATTGTCGAAAACAACTCCAGTAAATAAATCAGGGGATAGTTTAATACCTGGAGGGCATATATTTGAATGGGCTGTTGATATAAATGTGGCTTCTGTTTCGAGCTCTTCTATCACATGATAACTACAACAATGCCCATATCTATTTATAATATCTACGATTTTTTGGCTGCTTGTCAAGCTTTTCAAAGACATACCTAAAGCGATATGTTTAGAGGTTTTAATTTTCCCATTTGATATGGCATAAATTACATCTTCGGATAATGATTTCCCTGTTCTCATGCAATTTGAACTACTCCTGCGTCGCTGATCAGAACGGCCTACTAATGAGAGATAAAAATCGTTCAAGCGTTCTGGAATCAAGCATTCCCCTTGTATCATATTTTCAGTACTTATAAAATGTGGTAATTCCTTTCTTTTTATTTTTAAAACTTCATTTCTGAAAATAAATGCAGCTTTCTGTAGTATTTCTGTATCTCCCAACAGTGAAAAGGCCAAATCATCAAATAAATAGCGCTGGATAGGTGCAATGACTTTCTTATGGCGTATAGAAATTACTTTAATTGTATTTTCGAAGCTCTGGATAATTTTAGATTCCAAATATTGTGCAGTTCTCCTTGGCTATTCTTTGCAATGAATCCAGGTAATAATTATGTACAAAAGTTAGAAAGAAACACTGTTCTTTTTCCACTACTTTTTGTTGAATGAAAGCACATAATTCTACATACGCAAGTTTATGGTAATTTCTAGTTCTGTGCCAACTACTCTCTGTCGGTTTCGGTTCCAGAAGGTGTTTACACTTATTGCAATAAAAAGTTCTGCAGCTATTATGATATGATATTTCATTTGTTGTAAAATGTTCAAATTGTATTATAATATCAGTATCTTCCATAACTGCAGAATAGGCTCTTATCATAGCTTCCAACGAATTTTTCTTACCGGTATGTAAAATCTCCATGTCTCCTTTGTATTTTTTTAATTTTTCTTACAAAAAAAAACAAACTGAATCCCTGTTTTCAGAGCACTCTCCATTTCCCACCGGATTCTGAACTGATGATGACGATGGTTGCATATTGTCAGGTACTTCTGCACATTCATCATGGCTAATACTTCCTACAGAGGTTGATGCTTCAGATGTTGTTGATTTTTCTTCATTCACTATTCACATTCACTCTTGGACTAATAGCCTTGTAAGATCCCAGCATTCTGCTAGGTCGTGGCAGATTCATTGTGGAAAGTATCCCAAACGCCTTTCGGTATTAGTCTTTAGGTACGCATTACACTCTGTCTTAGACTCCTTTTCTTTTTCATAACGCTTTATCCAATATTATCTACGCCTGTGCTTACCTCGACTCTCTTTTATTCGCATTATTTCCTTGAAGACTATTTCTATCACATTCTATTTTTTTGTTGTCTAACATTCGTCATATTATGGTATCTGTAGTAAGAAACTCCCCAATTGCTTGTGTTGCCAGATTTCTTATTGTGTTCCATCTTTAATGGTACGTTCTTTTAGGTTATGCCGTGGTCGTCGATTTGAACTTGACGTTTTGCTGCTCATACTGTCAGCTTCTTCAGAAGTTTTTTAAAGACTGATGTTGGTGCCTTTTGCTCCTGGTTATATACCAAGGAGTTGATTTCTGAGGTTTTTGCGACCATTGCCATTAAGTAACAAACGACTTCCGTGGACCGTTTCATTATTGAGATCGAAGAACTCAATGTTTCGCCCACTTTTGTGAGAGGCTTCATCAGGAGGAAAAAGCAAAAGAGCACGGTAACTCAACGTGTGAACCACGTCAGAGGCGAAACTCGACTAACTATCGGAAGGAGAAAGGTGAGAATTTATAGGCAAGCGCCATCGCGGTTCAGCAAATGCTGTGGCGGTTCAGTGTCAGTGGGCGGCGCTTAGGAATTAGCACTTTCCACATAGAAGAAAGGGGAAAGCCTTCGTCCCGATTGAGATTGTTAGGGTGTTTGTAAATCTCAATGGTTTCGCGAATCTTTCTGCTATGGAAGAATGGGGATTTTGCAGATGATGGAAGTTTCATGAAAAAAGATTTTATGACCAATATCGCTTTGGTGTTCGGGGATGGCTTATGATGAAACGAGACTCGAATTGAGACAGCGCTGGTGCTCAGAGATACGAGTTTTCACTGAACGTCTTGTTTCACCAATGTATCTTACAGCATTAAAAGAGCAAGGGACTCTAAACACCGTTAGATGACATATATAGTGTTTAATTTATCTTTAGATGAAGGAAAAACCTGTGAGATTTTGCTCGGGGGTTTGAATATGTTTTAATGTTTTGTTTTCGAAGAAACTTTCCTATGCGGTCTTAAATCATCTCAATAGTCAACATCCGGACATTAACTTTACCATGGCTATAGAAAGTAACGGCTCCCTTCCTTTCTTAGATGTACAGGTATCTTGCCAATCCAGTGGCAAACTTGGTGATTCTGTCTATCGCAAACCCACTCACACTGATCGCTATCTACATGCCGATTCCCACCATCATCCTACACAAAAACTTTCTGTTATCAATTCGCTTGTACAATGGCCTGTTTCCATATCCCAACCCGATAATATCCGATAATAACCTCATGCGGAAAGCTCTTAGGAATAACGGTTACCGTGGTAGGGATATACAGTCTGCCATCAATCGCCATCTTCATCCACGGCCACCCAAACCTCCAAAACCCGATTCTCCTGCAGCAATAGTCTTTCTTCTCTATATCCACCAAGTCACCGACCGCATAGGAAAGTTTCTTCGAAAATAAAACATTAAAACAGTATTCAAACCCCCGAGCAAGATCTCACAGGTTCTTCCTTTATCTAATGATAAATTAAACAGTATGTCATCTAAAGGTGTTTATAAGAGTCCCTTGCTCTTGTAATGCTGTATACATTGGGGAAACAGGTCGTTCAGTGAAAACTCGCATCTCTGAGCACCAGCGCTGTCTCCAGTCGGGTCTCGTTTCATCATCGGCCATCGCCGAACACCAACGTGATACTGGTCATAAGATCCTTTTTCATGAAACTTCCATCATCTGCAAATCCCCATTCTTCTTTAGCAGAAAGATTCGCGAAGCCATTGAGATTTACAAACATTTGCTGAATCGCGACGGCGCTTGCCTATAAATTCTCGCCTTTCTCCTTCCGATAGTTAGTCAAGTTTCGCCTCTGACGTGGTTCACACGTTGAGTTACCGTGCTCTTCTATCCCTTCCCTTGCAAAGAGTTTTGCCTCTGGCTTGGTTAACGCATTGAATTACCGCGCGTGCTCTTTTCCTTTTTCCTCCTGATGAAGCCCCTTACAAAAGTGGGGAAAAGTTGAATTCTTCGATCTCAATAATGACATGGTCCAATCCCGAAAGTCTTTTGTTACCAAGGAGTTGTTACGGTTGGCTGCTCATGTAGATCTTTTATGTCATTGGGATTTGTCGTTTTTCCGCTTGGTTGCTCACTTGAAACTTGTTTATGGATGGATTGGTTTTGCATAGCTACCTTCCATGTGTTACTAAGGCGATAGCCGTCTTCTCGATTGAAATTGTTTGGATTTTTAAAAATGTTTCAAATAACACGAGGTAAGTATTTTTTAGTGCTGGGTAGTATGTTTACGGAGTCGTAATTTATTCTGTGGTCCCTGGTCCTAATATGTGTTCTGCGATGGCTGATTTTTGTGTGTTTCCAAGTCGTATGTGGCTCTGGTATTCCTTTATTCGACATTGGATGCTTCTTCCCGTTTGTAAGATGTAAAATTTGCCACAAGTACATTGGTAAACGCCTTCTCTCTGTAGTCTGGGCAAGGAATCTTTGTTGGAGGGGATCAATTGTTCGACCTTTCTATTGTACCATAGCGTACCCCGATGTTTTTCTTATCTAAGACCTTTCTTATTCTGTCGTTTACTCCGGCAATGAAAGGAAGCAGGCGTAATTAATAGGTTTAGGTTCTTTCGGCAGGAAACACCTTCTACAATCACGGAAAAGAGCCACAATATACATACGAGTCACAGGACGGAAAACATAAAAGCATAATAGATTATATAGCATACACAAAAACTTTTGAAGGAAATGTAAGAAATGTGTGGGTGGAAAAGCAAGCAGAACTGGGAACAGATCACAGGATAATTGTAATAGAAATAGATAAAGTGAAACAATTCACAAAAATACAGACGGAAAAATTAAAGGATAAGGAAATAAGAGAAGATACCAGGAGGAATTAGAGAAAAGGTTAAAGAATAATTTTGAAGAAGCAAGAGGGAAGGAATTGGAAGAAATATCGACTGTTTTCAAAGAAATAATAATTACTGCAGCAAAGGATATATGTGGAACAAGAAAAATAAATGCAGACAGGAAAAGAAGCAGATGGTGGAACAATGAAGTAAAAATATGAATAAGGGAAAAGAAGAAAGCATGGAAAAAATACATAACAACCGGAAAAGATGAGGACAAAGTCAGATATATACAAAAAAGAGATGAAGCCAAACAAGAAGTGAAAAAAGCAAAAACCAAAGCGTGGGAAGAGTTTGGAAAGGAAGTGGAAAGAGAATATACTACAAACCAAAGTAAATTTTGGAGAATAATCAGAACTCAGAAGGGAAACAAACAGGAACAAGTATGGAACATAGAAGATCATAATGCAGAGCTCAAAACTGAAATGGAGGAGATTCTAGAAGTGTGGAGCAGATTCTATGAAGAGAAGATCCGAGATGATAATAACCAGGACGAAATTATGACAAGAGAAGAGAACGGTTACACAGAACAAGTTGAAGATGAAATACAACACGAAGAAATAATACAGACTCTCAAATCACTGAAAACAGGAAAAGCAGCTGGGAGGGATGAATTAGCACCAGAACTAATTAAATGGGGAGGAAAAGAAATGGTAGAATGGTTAGCACTTATATTCAAGAAAACATGGACAGATAACAAAATACCCAAGGACTGGAAAAGAATATAATAATACCTCTATATAAAAAAGGAAAAAAGACTAAATGCGAAAATTACAGAGCGATTTGCCTTACTTCGACAATATTCAAAATGTACACAAAGATAATAGAAGGGAAACTAAGAAACGCAGTGGCTATGAAACTTGAAGAAGAACAAACAGCATACACGAAGGGAAAGCAAACCCAAGATCATATAAGCATAGTTAGGAAGGTAATGGAAATCGCAATAGAACAAGGGAAGGAGCTATTTCTAGTATTCGTGGATTTGAAAGCGGCGTTCGACACAATACCGAGGGATAAATTATGGAATTGTCTAAAAGAAACGGGAGTGCCAGAAAAACTCAGACAAGTGATCAAGAGCATCTACAATTCGGTTAGAGGAGAGGTTAGATTAAAAGGTAAATACTCCAGAGAATTTATGATATAGAAGGGTGTCAAGCAGGGGGACAGTCTGAGTCCTCTGCTTTTTAACATCTATATGGACAGAATTCTAAAGATGTGCAAGAAAGCACCCCCAAAATAACAGTTGGACACAGAGAATTGCAACCAGCTCAGCTGCAAAGTCTGCTATATGCAGACGATATAATAATTATGGGAAATAACCGAACGAATACACAGAAAATACTAGATCAATGGAACACAACAATAACGCGAATGGGCATGGAAATAAATACAAGGAAAACAAAAGTAATAATAATAAATGGAAAACAGGACCCACAACACATTACATGCGGAGAGGATGAGTTAGAACAAGTATCCACAATGGTTTACTTGGGAACTAAAATAAGTGACAATGGAAAAATAAACACGGAAATATTAAGTAGGACCAGAAAAGGCCACACAAGTATTTTACTAAATCAATAAAACAATCCTAGGAAAGAGAGAAATTAGCACAAAGACAAAAACAGCAATATACCGGGTGCTGACTTGCGCGACGCACCATAGGAATTTGCATAGTAAATTCTTTATGTTCAATTATTTGCTCCCCTAATTATTTTCGAGCTAAAGTGTAAATACATTTTTTGTAGAGAAAAAAATACTGCATCCATTCATACTGTTGCTAACAATTTTCATTTTCCGGAACCGAAGGAATGCCAAAAATCATACTACCATTTTTACAAAAATCAGCGATGCCATGGAATTATTGAAACAAGCCAATGCCAACGCAAGTGCATGCGGGGCGATCATTCAGTCACTGCTGTCATAATATTGAACGTATTTATTGTCATTTTTCTTGTTTTGGTGTAAGTTCTGAACCTCATTATTGCACTTACAATTATTTAATAACGTGCCTGTAGTTTTAAACTTGATGTATCAGTCGATTAATAGTTGTACTGTTTGGAATTTGCCGATACGGATATTTTACAATAAACAAGGAGCTTACTTAACGAACGTCCACCATAAAACCATTTTTGTTATGGACAAGGTCCAGTTACAGAGACATTATTAAGCAGAACATAATTAATAACGAATTATTATAAACGTCAAACATTAATGACAAACAAACAAACAACACATATTGTCGCTCCGCACGCTCTGCATTCCTTCGGTTCCGGAAAATGAATAATTGTTAGCAACAATATGAATGGATGCAGTATTTTTTTCTCTGTAAAAAATATATTTACAATTTAGCTCTAAAATAATTAGGTGAGCAAATAATTGAATATAAAGAATTTACTATGCAAATCCCTATGGTGCGTCGCGCAAGTCAGCACCCGGTATAACACAATAGCGGTGCCAATCATGACATATGGATGCGAGACCTGGCCTTTAACAGTAAAACAGGAAAGTCTGATAACAGCAGCAGAAATGAAGTTCCTGAGAAAAATAGCAGGAAAAACAAAAAGGGACAGATGCAGAAATGAAGATATCAGGGAAAGTATGCAACAAAAGTCAATCACTCAAATCATAGAAGAGAAACAATTGAAATGGTTTGGGCACGTTATGAGGATGGTAGCAGAAACAAAAAGACATGGAAACGTAGGGTAGGAAGACCAGGCAAAAACATGGGACAGAAAATAGAAGAATTGGCGGAGAGAAGGGGGAAAACAACTCGACAGCTAAGGTTAATGGCAAGAGATAGAAAGAAGTGGAGAGAATGGGTGAACACTCCAGCACAGCCGACGCCGTAAGGCATAAGGCATCAGCTAAAGAAGAAGAAGAAGAAGGTTCTTTCGGTTTTATGGTGTATTGGCACGCTTTCCTGATGTCTCGTCGACTGTAGCCATTCCTGTGTAAAGCTTCTTCCACATGTCTCATTTCTTGTGGTTTACTGTCCTTATCAGAAATAGCGTTGGCCTGATGAATAACAGTCTTAATCAGTGATCTCTTTTGTTGAGGATGACAATGAGATGAAGCATGTAGATCACGGGCCCTGTGAGTCTTCTTTCGATACACGGTAGGTATGGCTTAATCTTTTGTTAGCGATTTGTTTCACTAACACATCCACGAAAGGTAGGCATCCATTTTCTTCAGTTTCCATAGTGAATATTATTTTGGCATGGTGGTTGTTTAAGTGTGCCAAGAAAACTTCAATAGCTTCTTTTCCATGGGGCCATATAACGAAAGTGTCGTTGACGTAGCGGAACCAGCATTTAGGCTTGAGATGGCTTCCTGCCAATACACCATAAAACCGAAGGAACCTAAACCTATGAATCGTAACCGACAGAATAAGGAAGGTCTTAGATAAGACAAACTTAATATCCAGCGAGAACATACAAATAGAAAATAGAGACATTGAATGTGTTAGAAAATATATATACCTGGGACATGAAGTAAGAATTGGCAGGGACAATCAAACATGTGAACTCCTGAGGCGAACCACTCTGGGATGGGCAGCGTACGGTGGACTCAGGCACATCCTTAAAAAGGATAGTATCTCCATTAATTTAAAGAGAAGGACATTTAATGCGTGTGTTCTACCAGTTCTCACCTATGGAGCGGAGACTCTAACCCTCACTAAAACATCTGGGTCAGTAACGAAGAGATCCGCCGAAGAAGGAAAGTGGACGACGTAATAGAGAGAATAGCTAAAGCAAAGTGGAGATGGGCTGGCCATGTGACAAGGCAGAACGATGGCCGATGGACGAAAAAGATAATTGAGTGGAGACCAAGATCAGATAAGCGAAGTCAAGGAAGACCACCTACCCGATGGACAGACGACCTAAAAGAATATCAACCAACTGGATTGCAACTGCACAAAATAGAGAGACGTGGAAACATCTGGAGGAGGCCTATGTTCAACAGCGGACAAATTGTGGCTGATTGATGATGATAGATAAAAAAAACATCAGGGTCTGCTATGGTACAATAAGAAAGGTCGTACAATTGATCCCCTCTAACAACAATTCTTTGCCCAGACTACAGACAGAAGGCGTTTACCAGCTTCAATGTACTTGTGGAAAATCTTACATAGAACAAACGGGAAGAAGCATGCAATGTCGAATAAAAGAACACCGGAGCCACACGCGACTTAGAAACGAACAAAAATCAGCCATCACAGAACACTTATTAGGACCAGGGGACCACTGAATAAGTTACGACTTCGTAGGGCTAAAAAATACTTCCCACGTGTTATTTGGGAATCTCTAGAAATTATAAAAAATCCAAACAATTTCAATCGAGAAGACAGCTATCACCTTAGTAACACATGAAAGGTAGCTCTGCAAAATTAATCCATCTATAAACAAGTTTCACGTGAGCAAC